>CAUYMX010013948.1:0-13454 GCA_963573855.1 Lepilemur septentrionalis | reverse complement strand
CAACCTGCTAGCCCTTTCTGGGGATGGGAGAGTGGTGTGCTTTGCTGCTCTCCCGAGTGAGAGGACATTTTGCTTCTCCTCCCAGAACTGTGGAGAACCCCGTCATCCCCAAGCAGAGCATCATGACATAGATGCATAGGGAACCACATGGAGAGGGAGTTTTTAGCTGGCTTCTCCTTCCCTCTGAGCTCCCACAGTGGATCCCTTAGGGGCTGAGTAGGGAGAGCATCCACATCTGCAGGAAGAGGGGGACCTCAAACAGGGGTGGTGGGTGGTTGGGGGGCAAGTAGGACTAGATGGGGGGCAGAGCTTCTGCACCCTCCTAAGCTGGCCTTTGGTTTCAGTGCAGCCTGGCGTTCCCTTAGGAGGGGGTGACCATTGCCAGCCACAGAAGCAGGGACAGCTGTGCAGGAGAAAAGAGAAAGTTGAAGCAGAGATGAGAGAGAGAGAATCTACTGCCCCGCCTCTAATGGTTCCGCTCCCTGGCTTCAGTCCTTCCCCGGGCCCAGCTGATTTATGGTTCCAGGAGATACCCACACATCCTCCCAGCAAATTCTGCTTAGGTGGTCTGCATTTGTTTCTGTTTCCAGACACACAAAGAACCTCAACTGACGATAGCATAGCCCAAGCCTCTCTTGGCCTGGCCCCTTTCACTTCCCCAAAAGGGCTGCCGCTGCCTCCCTGCAAGTCCGCAAGGAGCCCTTCTCTGGAAGCTCTGTCCACATGCCCCCGGCTGCATCCCCATTTGTTCTGTGGGCCAGTGAAAATACTCCTCCTTCTACAGCCCTTGAGGAGACTTCTCTGTCTATTCTTGCGGTGTTTGAAGTACCAGGAAACAAGGACATCCTTTCTTCAAGGCTGTCTGGGAATTACACCCCAAAGCACCAAAGCCACAAAAGCACTAAGAACAAAGGAACTTGCAGTCAAACCCCAGCTGTCTCCCGGAAACCTCAATGGGGAAGTAATAACTGTTTGCAGAGGAAGAAACTACCTCAGGGATCTTGGCAGGTCACTGGACTCCCTTGGGCTGAAATTCTTTATCTGGAGAATTAGGGGGCAGGGAGGGAGGGACACATACACACAAAAATTGGGTCATTAATATTAGGGGAAAGCATAGTAGGGCACATAGTATGCTCTCAACAAATGCCAGCTGTTTATATTAGTAAGAGGGATTCTGGGTAGCCAAAAAAGGGGATTCTGGGAAATGAAACATTTTTGGTTATGTTGGTTATAATGCCTATTGGGATGTCTGGCACACGGGAAGGTGCAAAAAACGGTAGTTTTATGAAAAATGTTTAGTGTTGGGATAAGAGCTGAAGTGAATGCGGGCAAGAGAAACCATTTGAATTGGTGGTGGTGGAGCTGTAGATGAAGTGTTCTTTTTATTTAGAATTCTAATATGGTTGTGCAGTGAAATTGCTGAAAACCTGTTCTGAGTAGGGTTATATTTACTGACCTGTTAACAACTCAAGGCAAGGGTGGTCACCTGGATTTGTCAGAAGTCTGCTCTCCAGGAGGACAGGAGCACCTTGGCGGGGCTGGGAAATGGGTGGATGGAGAAAGAAAGAGAGAGGTCCCTCCAGAAAGTGGCCTCCAGACCAAAGCAAAGGCATCTGTTTTCATTTCATTTTACTTACTATTTTATTCATTTGCAATGCTGGTTTCCGAGTTCTCTTTCTTCCCAGAGCAGTTCTCTGGGCAGCCTGGGACAGTCTGCTACATGAGAATTAGCCTAACTTCAGCCTCCTTGTACAAATTCTCCCCACTAAAGCCCAGGGAGGGGATGGAGAGGCACCCGTCTTCTGGGTGCGTGTGGTGCAATGGGCAAATGGGTATGGGGAGGTCTTGGGATCTAAGGACTTCACTTTTTCTCCCATGATTGGGAGGTGAAGGCTGCTATTGCCATCAACCCTCCATCCCCAGCTCTGCTACCTGCCTTCTGCTTGGCTCTGGAAAATCCCCTTCTCTCTGGACCTCAGTTTCTCCATCTGAAAAGAGAGGTGCTGGACTAGATGAACAGAGAGGGCTTTTCTGGCTCAGGCAGTCTGTAAGTCTCAGACTCCTGAAGGTGACTGGAGAAAGGAAAGAAACATGGACAGGAATCCCAAAGAATTTCCCATGAAACTGCCTTCCACTCCACCCCCATTTGGGGAATTAGGGTAAAGCAAGTTAATCTCCCTGCTACCATAACAAAGGGAAACTGAGGCAGTCCCATTCTACTATTTCTTTCCTTTCTACTTGACTGCAAATTTTACTCTTTTCCCTTTAAAATAGGTAAAAGCCAGATGGGCAATCCCCAAAAGAGTAGAGTCTACAGTTTTGCATTCTTTACCTAAATGCTCTGCATTATGGCATAGGGAGTGATAGAGTCAGACATGCAGCCTGGCCTTGTGCTGTGATATAATGATCTGTTATGTATCCTTCCCCCACTAGACTGGGGGCTCCCCAGGGGCAGAGATTATGCTACATTTAGCTGTGTAACACTAATAAATATTGGAGAATCTCAATCTTCCTTTTCCATCCATGACTTATGACCAATTGAGAAATATGCCAAAGAATAAGCTTCTATCTTTACTACTGGAAAACTCACCTTGGAGACTAGGGCTTAGAGCTACAGACACAGAGGCTTCCTAAGAGTGACCAGAGCTAGCTTTATCCATCCAGTGATAGACAGTAAAGGGAATATGTAGTTTTCCCCAGGTGAGGGTCTGTCCTTACAAAACTGGAAGCATGAAGGAGCAGATTAAAATGTGTACTCCCAAAGGGAAAGGAAAGAGGAAGGCAGAAAGCTACACAAGCCCATGTTCTCCCCCAAACTCACCAATAGTGGAAGTCCCACTTCTCCTCCAAGGAGGTGTGAAGGTGTGAAGGCAAGCCAGAAGGGTTATACTAGTGGAGGTTCCTTCACATGGGCGAAAACATCAGGAGTGGGTAGGAAGCATTTTCCCCTAACCACACAGTTCTAGGCATATATCATGAACCCATTAAGTTTCATCCAGAGTAATGGATATTTACCATCTTTTTGGCTGTCCAGGATCTGAGTCCTCTTTCTGTGCTTCTTTTTGGAGGAGGTGGTTTGCTCACTACTAGGGAGGTAGAACCTGATTCTTGCTAGGGAAGATGGAAAATGTCAGTATCTTGTTTTCTCAACCTCTCTTGAGCTGTAGTGCACACCCATGGACTAGTATTTACCAATAGATGCACCTAATCCTGACTTTGAATTGCAAGACAGTGACATTAAAAAACAGGAACCAAATGTAATCCTTTTTTGGTAATGGGGTAAAGGGGACAGAAGTTAGCTATACCTAGTTTTTTAGTCTAGCAGCAGTTTCAGCGACTAATTTCTGGTAGATTGGCAGTGCAAGCCAGCCCCCGTAGCAGCAGAAGTGGTGTCCCCACAGGATCAATTCTGTAGCATGATTTGGGGTGCTGTTCCTGGCCATATGGCTATGGGCTCTGGTTTTCAAGGGTCCCTGAAGATTCCATGAGCTACCCCAAAATTCTTTTCCTACATTTCTTTTCTGCTATAATCAGCCAGAGTCAGTTTCTGTTGCATATAACTAAACCCTGACTGATGCAGAAATTTGTATAGGGAATGGTTGTTGACAACAGACACATGGGAAAAGAACGGGAGCCTGAGAATTGGTTATTTGGGCCTGTTGGGACCAAGAGCAGTGAAAATCCAGATTCAATCAGAGGGACTCTGGCAGCTCGAGCATTCACTGGTCAGATAGTCAATTAAGTTAAAACTTCTAGTCACCTGGAAAGAAGTACCCTTTGAAAGCAAGGCTCTAAGAGGCTGAGTGGCCATTGTCGTACAACAGTCTCAGGGGCACAGAGATTTCAAGGCCATGAGTGGGATGGCTGCTTCCCACTATGTTATCTAGGCTCATATCTTAACTCCTCAGCTCCAGTGTCCACTAAATGTTAAGGACCTTTCACGACAGTGATGAAAGAATCTCCTTTTTATTTTTTATTTTGTAGAAGCAGGAACAAGAAGAAGATGTAGTATTAATATTACGGGAGCCCAGGTCCCAGAGGCAACCAGTGGAATCTGGAACTATGGGAGCCCTGTCCTGCCAGATTTGGAGCCACAGGAGCATTGAAGATGCTGATCGAGGTGCCACCAAAGTAAAGAAGGAGGGGAAGAAACATCCTGATTCCTCCTTTTCTTCCACCCTCTGACCTCTTATTCATACAGAAGACAGAAAATATAACTATGATATGCCTAGGACATGGAGCAGAGGAGGGAAGGAGAGGAATGGATCAGAGAAACAGGAAAAGCATCTTGTCCCTAGTAAAGAGTTGCATGACTACATCAGATCCCAGGGTGCCTGGAAGGCAATCACAAAGTCAAACCCAAGAGGAGAGGCAAATAAGGGTAACGTTTTGCTACTTTATATGGGCAAAATCTAAAGAACACACATGGAAACAGACTCTAAGTGTGCTAGACTAAGGAGGGAGTAATACGATTTTAGATTGGACTGAATTTATTGATATGGATCCCTTTACTAGAGATCCTTATTTCAATTGGCTAGTTTGAGGAATCAGAAGGGATCTCCTGATGGTTTGCTTGGCTGGTTGACTGAATCTTGGACTGAAGAATGGTGTATTAAACAAAGTTAACATGCCATAAATTCCTCGGTATAAAATAGAGGAATGAAGATTGAAATATTGAGTACATTTCCATGTGCAATATGTTCCCTGCCCTCTAACTATAGTCCCAGAATGGGCCCAGAAGATTGTCCATTTGTGAAGTTATTGAGAAATACATAGTGACGGGAGCATTGTTGTGACTGTTCTCTGTAAGGCTGGGGACAGTAGTAGGAAGCTGAAACCTGCAGTTGAAATGGGCGACCTGATTTCATTAGGGATAAAAGGAGCTGAGGGTGGCAGACTCCAAGTAGTAGCACTTAACCACTGGAGGCCAGATGGACACAGTTACCAAGTGGGCATAGGGCAGGAGATTCATCAGATGCCAGATGAATACCCAATTCTCCATTACCATCTACCCCTTCACCTGTCCACTGACATCCCTTACTGCTAATACTTACACTTCAATGGAAGGCTTCCACCAACTATAATGCAACCAACCATCTTTTGAAAAACTGATAACACATTCACCTATCCCTAGAGGAGTCAACCTATATCTCAGTAGGAACCATATCCAGCTGTGCTCCCACGATCTGTGGGCAATGGTCATTCCTCGGGTAACACCGCTCGCTATCCTGTCTCAAAATTCTGTAATCTGTGGAATAAATTATAAAATTAACCTCCACTAATATGCTATTAAATAATAGTGAGGGAAAGGAAAGAAGAGCAAAACTAGGTTAGAATAGTTAAATTCGTGCATTGATTGAAACTAAGAATCAGTTGTAAAATAAGCCATTATTTTATGTACCATTAACGAAAGTAATTCCATTAAATATTGATATAATGCTTTCTCATCACTTATAACTTAGAGCTATTTTATGTTTATTCAGACATAGACATAGATTTTTTTTCTTATAAAACCCTTGTGCATACATAAAAATTAAAATATAAGAAAAATATATTGATTATGCTATTCTCAAACTTCTTCATATTTATGGTTCTACTCTGAATTCCTCCCACATTATTTCTTCAACAAAGAATATTTTCCCCACTGCTCTCTTTCTGTGCCTTTTTGTATAGACAATAACTTTTTATTTCAATGTGGAATTATAACGTAATATTTTTGAAGACATTTTAAAGGATAATTAAACTAGAATGGGTAGTACCAACAATATACATAGCTCAGTTGAGGTAATAATAATATGAATGGCTATGACCAATAAGACAATGTGCAGGCGATACTAATTATATCATGAATATTGCATGTTACCAGCAGTAGCAAGGTGCTATCAATTGTAGGATGCGTCCCTATCTTAAAGGTGTTAAAAATATGGAAAAATGAACACCTTAGAATTGATGAAATGCAATACTGAATATGACATACACATGACATAACAAGGAAGAAAATACAAATATATGCTAAGTCCTTTTTCCTGATGATATATTTTACTTCTGTTCTCCAGTAACCCTTCCATGTCCCATTTGGCTTAATCTGGTACCTCATCTGTCGTTGTTTGTTTGCTTATCCCTTCTACCCAGTAGGTTAACCAAAATCTTCATTTTTGAGGAATCCGAGGCTTTGATAGTTCTACCAGCATAGATACTGTGGAAAAATTTCTTGCCATTTTTTCCCCCTATTTACGTAATGGGTAATTTTCTTCTAGCTGCTCTTAAGATTTTCCCTTTTTCACTTATTTTCAACATTTAAATTATAACGTTCGTTATTGTGTTTATCCTCCTTAGGGTTGCTTGAAATTCTTGGCTCTGTGGGTTTATGGTTTTCATTAAATTTGGAAAAATTCTGGCTCTTATTTTTTCATACTTCTTTATTGCTCCACTGTGGGACTCTAATTACATGTTAGATTGTTTGATGTGGTCCTACAGGTCACTGAGGTTTACACATTTTTTCCCTGCCTTTATATTTCTGTATTTCACTTTGGATAGTTTGTATTTCTAGGTCAAGTTTACTAATTATTTTTTTTGTAGTATGTAATCTGCTATTATTCTATCCAGTGAAATTTTAATTTCAGATATTGCATTTTTTAGTTCTAGACATTTCATTTAGTTTTAAAAAATATCTTCCCTTTCTCTCTTCATTATCCTCATGTTTTCCTTTAAATCTTTGAGTATAATGAGTATATTTATACTAGCTCATTTAATATCTTTGCTAACTTCATCATCTCTCATTTTTGGGCATGTTTATATTAATTGATTTTTTTTCTTGGTTATAGGTCTCATTTTCCTGCTTTTTCATGTCTTATCATTTTTTTAGGTGCTGGACATTGTGAATGTTACATTATTGACAAGCTGGGTTTTGTTGTTTTCCTATAAAAATATCAATATCAAAGTTTGTTCAGGCAGGCAGCTATTTGTGGATCACCTTGATAATTATAAAACTTCCTTTTAAGGCCACGTTCTAGGCATGTTTAACCATATTAATCAGTGTGACCTGACGGTTGTCTACTGAATGCTCGTGTGTTCAACAAAGTCCCTCATGTCTGCCTAGTCAGACCTAAGCCTCTCCCAACCCCGTGAGAACTCTGGACATTATTAATCTTACAGCTGTGCAACAGCTATTCTTTGTCCACTCCTGTGGAGTTTCATTCTAAACAGAGTCAACTCAGTGTTCAGACAGAAACCCAAGGGGACCCCATACAGATTTCTGGAGTTCTGTGTCTGTGTGGCTGTCTCTCCTCCTGTACTCTGTACCACAAACTGTAGTTGTCTTGACCATCTGTTTTCTCAGCTCAGTAAGACTGCTGTACTCTGCTCGAGTGCCCTCCGCCTCTGTACTGGGGTGCAGTGAATGCCTACCGGAAGAAAGTCAGGACAACTGTGGCACTTGCCTCCTTCATTTCCCTTCTCTCAGGAGTCACCATCCTACACTTCCAGTACTATGATTTGAATGTGTCCCCTCCAAAATCCAGGTGTTGCCAATGCGATAATATTAAGAGGTGGGGGATCAGGTCACAAGGGCTCCTTCACAAATGGGAATGAGGCTTTTATAAAAGAGTTTTCACACAGCTTTTGGCTGGCTTGCCCTCCGCCACGTGAGGTTTCCTCCCTCCGGAGGGTGCAGCAACAAGGCGCCATCTTGGAAGCAGAGAGCAGCCCTCACCAGACTCCCAAACCTGCCAGCGCCTTGACCTTACACTTCCAGCCACAAGACTGTGAGAAATAAGTAATCGCCCAGTCTGTGGTATTCTGTTACAGTAGCACAAACAGACTAAGACAACGCCTTAACATCGGAAAACAGTTGTTTCATATATTCAGTCCAGTTTTATGGTTGTACCAGAGGACTAGTCTGGTACCAGTTACTGCATAATGGGGGGAGTGGAAAGTGGAATTCTTTTTATTAACTTTTTAACTGTGCCTTTTATAACTTTTTGAGGTTATAAAATTAATTTTCAACTTTTGCTGTTTGTTTCTGACACAGACGTTTATGGCTGTACGTTTCACCACCGACGCTGCTTTAGCTTTATCCTGTAAGTTTTGCTTTGTCAGTATTTTTGTTATTGTTCAATTAAAATATTTTCTAATTTTTATTATAGGCCCTTCTTTGACTCATGGAGATAATTCAAAATTATATCCATTATGTTCTACAACTATTAGTCCTCTGTTGAACGTATTTGTATTACAAATACCTCTCCCGTGTGGTTCATCTTTTTACTTTCGTAGTCATATCCTTTAACGAACACAATTTCTTAATTTTAATGAAGTTTCATCTCTGAAAACTTTTTATGGCTAGTTTTTTTTATGGCCTATTTAGGAAAATTTTGCTTATCTTGAGACCATGAAGCTATTCTTTTATGTTTTCACTTCAATTATTTATTATTTTATTTTTCACAGTTAGAGTTATGATGCATCTTGAGTTATCTTTTGAAGATAAATAGAATTAACCAGGTACCTTTCTATAAATCAGGTGACTAGATATGGTTAAGTCTGTTTTTAGACTCTATTCTGTTCCCTTTATATATATTCTTGTGCCTTCTTAGTAAAGAATTTGTTTTTCAAAGTATTATACGTTTTCTACTTTGTTGATTGTTGACAGTCACGCTGCATTTCTTTGTTGGTCCCTCCCTATCCAATTGTCCTTCCACACTTTCTTCTTCCCAGGAAAGCTGACCGGAATGGACTACATTAAAGATTTTTTTTCTGTCTCTGATTCTGGGCCCAGTGGAGAATCCTGGCAAGGGATCAGAGGGAGGGAGGGGAGAGAGGTGGGACATTTACGCTCCTGATTTCCTTCCTGTGAGGTTCCCTCAGGTTGGTTTTGTGACTTGATCAACTGCCATTGCTCCTCTCAAGACAGCTGATCTTGTGAAATTTCTTCTCCTTCCAGGTTCCGGTAATGTCTCCCTGTCCTTCTCTCTTCAGTTCAGAGGTGACAGCTTCTATGCCTGCTAGTCCTGGGTTCCTGAACTATCCTAAGCCCTGCTAACACCTCTGTGATTAGTTTCCTTGCATATAAACCTCTTAAAGGAAGCTTAATTTGAATGTGCTATTTCCTGGTGAGACCCTAACTAATTCACTGGCATGTTAGAAACCTTTTTAAAAAGTGTCTTATGTTCCCCATCTTTGCTAAACATGCTTTAGTTTTTATAGTTTGTTTCTAGAAATTCTTCAATTTCCTATGTGGACAATCATAGCCTTTGTAAATGGAGACCCTCGTGTTTTTTCCATTAAAATACTTACAATTTTATCATTTTAATTTCTGTTCTTTATCTTTCTTATTCTCCTGGCTGAGGCCTCCATTATAAAGTTGAGCAGAAGTAATTTTAATGATCTCATTCCTGCTTTAAATTGAATGGAACAAATCATTTGCCATTAAGAATTGTATTTGTTGTAGACCTAGGGGAGATGCCCTTTTATAAGTCAAGGAAGTTTTCTTCTCTTTGAGTTTATTATTTTTTAAAACCATTAACAGATATTGACTTGTATTGAACAGTGTACTGCATCATTTGAGAGAATTATGAAGTTCCTTAGTTCCTTTCCCTTTCTTGTTTGGCTCTCCCTTGAATCTTGGCTCCATCCTCATACAGCAAGTCAAGGTCAAAGCCATGGAGACCATCCATGCCTTGCCCCAGCCTGAAAGGGCAGTAACGGAGCCTCAAGTGAAGCTTGGGCGTTTTGGAATCCTCCCTGCAGAACATTGTAAGATGTGGGTGATGGCAACATTTCAACATATTATTTTGCTTACAAAACATCTGCTTTTAAAAAGCCCGATTTACTCCTCCTTCTTGTTAGGAGCAAGGAGAGCAAGTAGTGAAGGGGATGATGAGCAGAGAAACCATGTTCTGACACCCATGTCACTGGCGGCAATCCTATGACCCAGGTATTAGTATGCTTATTTCACAGACGAGGAAGCTGAAGCTTAGGGGGGTGAAGTGCTCTGCCCAGAATAATGGCAGAGTGGGATTTTGGATCTGTGGCCCCAAATGTTATGCTCAGGAGCACCACTTGCTTCCTCACAACAGAGAAGCGAAACCAGGGCCCCATCTCGCCACTGACATACCTCTTCCTCTCCCTGACCCTGGGAGCCTCAGCTACAAGTATTCTGGTCCCACTCTTCCATTCAGTTCCCCAGCAGTCTACAGTTTGGAAGCACTGTGGCCCTCCAACTGTGCTTCCAGACCTCTTGGGCACACTGCGGGCTGCATAGCCCGTCATTGTTGTGAGTATTGTGCATGTGTATATGTGGACGGGAGGGTAGAGTCTGGAAAAGGCAGGAGAGCAGAGTGGAATTCTGATTCTGCTTCTCTGTGGACTAGGCTTGGTGCCGAGATGGGCAGGCACTTCCTGCTGCCTGGTCTGCTCCTGTCCCTTCCTCTGACCACAGGCTGGACTATCTCTAACTGCCTAGTGACCAACGGCTCCCGGCTGCCTCTACTTTCCCGCTTCTTCCTGATCTGCCCGTTGGACTACAGCTTGCCCCTTCTTGCTGCATGCCACGCGGTGACCAACCTGACACAGACCTTGGAAGCAGTGCCACGGAGTGTGGAGGGGCTCTGTCTTCTTGGTTCCATGTCTGTTCTGCCCCGGGATGCCTTTTCCAACTTCCCTGGGCTCAAAGTCCTGGGGCTGAGTCTGCATCTCACCCAGATCCTGCCAGGAGCTCTCCAGGGCTTGGGGCAGCTGCGGCATCTCGCCTTCATATCTCAGCCCCTCAAGGGAAGATTTATCCTCCTACCCCCTGATGCCTTTGTTGACCTAAGATCCCTCCAGCATCTTGCTTTCCTGGGCCCCTGCCTGGATGGGAACTTGGGTGTCCGGTTGCCTCCCAGTCTACGACAGCTGTCTGTCAAGTACAGTTGCCTTCAGGATATAGGGGTGCTGGATGACATCTTCCCTGATCTGGTGCGTGGCCTGTCCTCTGGGAATTCCTGGACTCTGCACATGTTGGATCTGTCATTCAACACTAAGCTGATGATGGCCAGGCCTGGGGCCCTCCAGGGTCTCCAGCTAGGGACTTTGAATCTGAGCCACACAAAGATGAAGGCAGCTGCAGTAGTCGGACTGGGGCTGCAAAGGTTGGATGGCCTGTCTATGATACGCACTGATACAGCCGAGCTTCCTGCCTGGACAGTTGCCCACTTTGAGCTGCAGGAGCTGAATTTGGGAATTACTCGGATAGGGAACATATCTCTAGAAGCCTTGGCTTCCTGCCGCAGCCTGAAGAGCTTGAGTCTTCGGAGCAGTGGCCTGACTGAGCTACCACCAGGTTTCCTGGCTTCCATGCCCAGGCTTCAGAAACTGAACCTCACCAACAATCAATTGCAGAGTGCCGTGCTGTGCAGGAATGAGACAGTGGCTGTGTCTGGACTGCAGGCCCTGGATCTGTCCCAAAATGGGCTGCATACCCTGCCCCCAGCCACCTTCTCCTGTTTGCCCCACCTGCGAGAGCTATTACTTCAGGGAAACCAGTTGGTTCGCCTGGAAAGCCAGGTATTTCAGGGTCTACAGAGGCTAGAGACCTTGAATTTGGGCAACAATCCACTGGTAACCCTGGGTGAGGGCTGGTTAGCTCTTCTGCCTGCACTGAACACCCTAAGCCTACTAGACACCCGTGTGGGGCTGAGCCCAGCCTGGGACTTCCAGGGACGGGAGAGTCTGCGCAACTTGAGACTGCAGTTCCCCTCTGACCTTTCTGGGATAGGGTTGTCCCTGCCCCTGAGGCTGACTAGCTTGGAGCTTCATACAGTCTCAGGCATGAAGCATTGGAATCTGTCCCTTAATGTCCTTCCATTCTTGCAGACCCTGACTTTAAAAGTCTGGGGACTGCAGCTGGAGACCCAGAATGTCTCCAAGATCTTCCCCGCCCTTCTTGAACTCTCCCTGCTTGGCAGTAGCTTGGAGGCTCTCTGCTCCCAGGACACCTCCAGTGTTTTCCTGTGGCAGCTCCCCAGGCTCAAGTCCCTGAGGGTACAGGGAGACGGGCACAGCACCAGGCCCTGCTGCATCACGGGGCTGCCAGACCTCCTGGAGCTGAAGCTGCAGGCACTGCAGTCCCGAGCCCGGCCCCGCCCAGTGCGGCTTGAGGAGCTGGTGGGTGAGCTGCCGAGGCTCCAGGTGCTGCTGCTGAGTCAGACAGGGCTGGAGACACTGTCAGAGGCTGCTTTCCAGGGCCTGAGCAGTCTCCAGGTCTTAGTGCTAGACTGGGAAAAAGGCCTCGTGCTGGACGACAGCCTCCAGGATCACAGTCCTAGGATGCCCCAGTACTTGTATATTCTGACTTCGTCCTTGGCCTGCCAGTGTGCCAATGCCTGGGTGGGGCCCTGGCTGGAGCGGTCCCCCAGAACGTTCATGTACATAGTAACACCGCAGCTATGCCAGCCAGAAGCTGGGGGACCCAGGAATCGCCTTTTCCCCTTTCTCCAGAGCCACTGCTCCAAAACTCTGGGGCTGGGACTCTTTTTGGGCAGCTCTGCCCTGCTGCTTCTGCTGGTCTCCCTGCCCCTCTTATGGGAAGCCAGGAGCTCCTGGATCCTCTATCTCCAGGCCTTGTTCAAGGCTTGGTTCCGGGGTTTGAGGGGTCAGCGGGATGAAGGCAAGAATTTCCTTTATGATGTGTTCGTGTCCCACTGCAGGCAAGACCAGGGCTGGGTGGTGCAGGAGCTGCTGCCCACTCTGGAGGGCTGCCCTCCAGCTGGCTGGGGGCTGCGCCTCTGCCTCCCTGAACGGGATTTTGAGCCAGGCAAGGATGTGGCCGACAATGTAGCAGACAGCATGGCGGGCAGCCGAGTCACACTCTGTGTGCTCAGTCGCCAGGCTCTGAACACCCCTCGCTGCCGTCTGGAGCTCCGCCTGGCCACCTCCCTCCTGCTGGCTGCCCCACAACCCCCGGTGCTGCTGCTGGTCTTCCTAGAGCCTGTCTCCCGCCACCAGCTCCCCCGCTACCATAGACTGGCCCGGCTGCTCCGCCGAGGAGACTATTGCATGTGGCCCAAGGAAGATGAAAAAAAGGGTGACTTCTGGGCAAGGCTGAAGAGCAGGCTGGAGCAGGCGGGGTTAGGGCAGATTGGGTGCATGTGTGTTGGAGGGTGGGGCAGGAACAACAAGCCAGCCTGGGAGAGAGGTGGTGGGTATGTGTGGTTTGTGAGGCTGAACTCTGCTTCCCCATAGGAGGCGGGGTGCTGCATCTGCAGGGAGTATCAGATGCTGGGAACACAGGCTTTGGAAAGACTATAGAGGCTGAATGAGAAGATGTGGGAGACGGCAGGTGGCCATGCGGTATGTCACGTGATTTCAAGATGTCCAGATCTTCAGTAAATTTGGTAAATCCATCAAATGCTTGGCTTGATTGAACTTTTTTTTTTTTGATGGAAACCCACGTGAGGCAGAAGGTGAAGAACCTAGAGTCA
>CAUYMX010013946.1:0-20670 GCA_963573855.1 Lepilemur septentrionalis | reverse complement strand
CTCTTCCTACAAGCCTGATTTTAGGGTCATCAAAGTGGGGACTTGGGTTTACCGCCCAGACGAAATCAGACCCCAAACTCTATCTGAGATGAGAAACATCGGAATAACTTCTCTGGTTTAGCAAAGCCCGGCTTCTCAAGGAAAAGAACAGTGCCCAACCTGGTAGACCGGGTTAGACACCCACGTGTACCTTGCATGGAGCAGAGAGGAGGGAACGAACATCAGCAATAGTTTATTCCTTGTGCCGGTATCAGTTTCCCCCTTGCAAAGCGAAGCCAGCTTACAGCTCTCACCTATGCTTCTTGTGATGTAATAAGACAGTGAACCGCACTGTTGCAGGTGAAAAAAAAAAAAAAAACACTATTTCATGACTCAGTTGATTTAAGTTGACTATGTCTGGCCCTTCTCAGTCTTGGGAAACCACAGTAGCCAATGAGAAAAGGCAAAGAGGGTTGCCATGGTGTCAGGCCAGATACGGGGTGAAGGAAGGAAGAACTAGACGGGGTCGGGCCTGTCTTGGACGCAAAAGGACAGTGCCCTGCCCAGCCCCCCGCCCAGCACCCCAAGCCAACGCAAAAGCCAGGGCAGAGCCTTCCCCACCTGCTTCCAAACTAGAACGAGAGGGTGCAGAGGAAATGAGGCCAAGTGAATGCAGAAATCACACTCTCTAAAAAAAAAAAAAACAAAAAAAACAGGCAGTTGATGGCCAGAGTCAGTTTTGGCTTCTTACCATGCATGGAAGGTGAGACGGGGGCACCTGGACTCTCTGCTGGGGAACCAAGAAGGCTTCCAGCCTGGCTGGCCCAGGGTCCGCATCATCCCCCATGGCACAGAGGGGCCACGCTTACGTCTCAGGGCTGCTGACAACGACCGAAAGGCGGACCAAGCTCAGTGCTTTGCACACACCCTGGAAATGTCAGGGGAGTGTTGCAAGCTGCTGTTTTGCAAAAGGGTGAGGCCTGCCTGAGAGCACGCAGCTCAGAGGAAGAGGGCTCAGGAGACCCAGCAGACGCCCTGATGCTCCAGCCCATCCGCCCTCCCCTGGTGCAAGAGGACACCACTGGGCAGGCTTCCTCGCGGGAGGCGGGCGGCCTTCCTCCAGCATTGATAGAAAGATGGGAAAATTAATACGGGTAATATGAGCTCATTTCAATAATAATGAGCTCATGAGCATGCCAGGTTTCGATCTTCTCTCATGCATGCATTCCTGGCAGGAGCGACGGTCCTACGTAGGTAGTTGAAAGAACCAAAAATAGGCTTAAAAAAAAAAAAATCTCTAAACAACATTAAAAAAAAGAAACCACTCCAGTCACAAACTTAAAACGACAATGAAAAAAAAAAATGAAAAAAGAAGATGACTTAAGCATGGCTCCTCCCCCCAGAAGAAACAGGGAAAAATACTGGACTGACATAAAACCCTTCTCTTTTTCTTTTAAATATTGTTTTTAGCAGCTTCAAAAGTTAATAAATCGTGCATGGCTAAAAATAGATCTGGAGGTAGCGGTATTAATGGGGCCTTGTGAATCATCCAGCGTAAGGAACTGTCAATATTTTTTTTTTTGAGCTGTCAGGAATCCATTTAGTGATTTTTTTTGACAATTCAAAAAAAATATTTCTGACTGCTTGATCCAGTTCTTAGTGAATTAGGGAAGGAGAGAGGAAAAAGAAATACATCAATCTTGGTTACGAGGCCAGAGTCTAGCTTCCTGAATCCTGCTCCGTGCAAAAAGGAACATCAGGATGCCAAGCTGCAGAGACGCCCCCTCCTCCTCCCTCCGCCGCCCCCCACGCTTTCCGTCAACAGGTGATGCAAAATCGCAGACGTCCGTTCACAAGCTACGGACGGGAGGTGTCGTGGCCGTCTGTCTAGAGTCGGGTATTTCAACAACACACCGAGCTTCTCTTGGGAGAAAGAACGGCTTTCCGACGTGAACATCTGGATGTCAAGGGAATGCCTTGGGTCCTCCCCGCCCATCCCAACATGCCCTCCATCCAATTCCAGGCTTCTAGTGTATGATTAGGAATTAAAATCTGGAGTCGCTCCGGGGCAACCCTACTCTTTAAGGAGATAAAGAAGAGCCAGTTTGCAACAAGGTCAGACGAGCATCACTCCGAGACACACGGGGTCACGCCACCGCCAGTCAGGGATATTTCACGATGCACGTTTCTGGTTAGAGCGACAGACAGACAGGGGCACAGACAGACGGCGTGAGGCCGCGGTGCGAGGCCAAAGTCACGGTAACCACCGTTCGGTTCGTCCGAAGGCGAACCACAAACGTCCGGAAACCGTCTCCCTCTTTGGAGAGAACCTCTCTCCGCTCCTACGCCGTGGTTAGTGGGATACGATTTTAGCATCCTCTAGCTCAAGGAGGAAAGGTTTAGGGAAGCAGATGTGGCTTAGCAAAGCGGTGAGGAATGCCTTTGGGCATCTTTTGCGTAAGTTGAAAATACTGAAAAGTTTGCAAGTTACCATGTCTCTTTTTGCTTTTGTTTTGGATGTCCTTTCCCCCCCACTCCCAACTTACGGATGAAACCCAGGAGTGGTTCCCACCCCCTTTCCCAAGCCTCCCGTAGTAGAGGCATTTTGGAGCATCATAATGCAAATCAGAACACAAAAGTCTGAGGCCTGAAACGCCTAAATAAAATTGGCTCCTATGATTGTCTACATTGCATATACAGCATTGTTGGTTTTTTTTCTTTTAACATTTAGTTTAAAATCCGCTAACGGATAAGTCTACCCCATGCTTTTTTAAAAAAATGCACAATTCAGCACGGGTGCTTTGGGAGACAGACTAGAGGAAGAGGATTCTAAAACTTACCACACAAGTCTGGCCTCTTGATACATCCAGAGTTTGCGGCGCTACCGGCAAGTCCGTTAAAGGCGGCCAAGCCCTCGGAGCTGTAGGCCCGGAGGACCGACAGCATGTTCAGGGGCTTCTCCAGGCCCGGGGGCCCCCGCTCCGGCTTCGGCAGGCCCGCCGCGGGGTCCTGGGCTGGAAGGAGGCCGGGGCCGTGCCATTGCTTCTCCGAGGACGCCTGGGGTAAAGGCGAGACCAGGCCCTGCTGGGGGGCACCCGTGGGCAGCAGGCTGTCCCCGCCGTCACCGCCACCGTCCCTGCCGAGCGCGGACAGCGGCTTGCTCATCATCTCCGGTTCTGTCTGGAGATCCTCCTCATCGTCATTCTCGCCTCTGGAGGAGTCCATGTCCTCCGAGGAGGCGGTGTCGGAGAGGTCGTCAGCCACGCTCTTACTCGTGGCTTCGGGGATCAGGATGGAGGCGTCATCCTCGGGGTGGGCCTTCCCGTCGGGGTCCTTGCTGGGGCAGGAGCTGGAGACCCCCGAGCCCGCCGCGCCCGGGTAAGAGCCGAACTGCTTGTAGAAGTCTGACGGGAAGGTGCAGAAGGCAGGGTCCACGTGGCCGGGCCACGAGCCACCTTTCTGCTCCCCCAGAGTCTCCTTGCCCTGTCCTGGGGCCGTCTTCTCAGAAGCAGAGTCCAGAGACCCGATCAGATTGGAAAGGCCCATCTCTTTGCCGGAAGGGGCCGCGGGCAGCAGAGCCGTCTTACCCGCCTCCCGGGCGTGGTCTTTGCAGTTGGCCGTGACCCCCACGGTGCTGTCTTTGCGTTTTGCTTTGCCCAGGTGGTTGGCCTGGAGGTGCAGCGCCATGAGCTCCATGGAGGACGTCGTGAACGCGCAGAACAGGCAGCCGTGCCAGGCGACGCTGTCCTGCACGGTCACCGAGGAGCCGGGCAGGGACGCGGCGTCCGGCCGCACCGACAGGTCCAGCGGCTCGTACTGGGACTTCTCTGACTTCCTCTGGGAGGACTTCCCCCCGCCGCCGGGCTTCTCCTCGGCCCCGTCCGCCCCGTGGACTTTCGCGGAAGCGGCGTCGGACGGGGCTCTGTCCTTCACGTCCTTGTCCTTCCTCAGGGAGCTGACCACAAAGCTGTCCATGAACGCCTGCAGGGACCCCTGGAAGTTGACGCCGTTGCTCACGATGCTCTGATAGGCTCTCCCGAGCTCGGAGAAGTGGGCGCTTTTGGGGGGAAGGTCAACGCCTTTGAGAGCGTCGGACGGGGCTTCCGAGGACATGCCGGTGGCCGGTCCCGGGTGGTCCCCGGAGGCGAGCGCTCCCGACGTCCACTGCTGAGAGGCGGGGCCCCCTCTGAAGTCGATCCCGGGGAGCCCCTTGAAGGCCCCCCGCAGGACGTCCGGCCGGATGAACAGGGGGGCTTTGCCGGACAGCTCCTCCTTGGGGTCCTGGTGCGGGGGCTGCCCGGGCAGCAGCCCGGCTCCGTTCTGCCGCTCCCGGTGGTGCCGCTCCAGGTGGTATTTCAGCGACGCGGACTGGGTGCCGGCGTAGTCGCAGTGGGGGCACTTGTAGGGCTTCTCACCTGCAGGATTTGGGGTGCGAGAAAAGAAAGGAGAAGTGTTTATCTCGCGGTGCTGTGCCGAACGGGGCTGGAAGGAGCAACACTCGTTCTCTGGAACAAAACAGCTCAGACTAATAATTAGTTAGGGGACGACCATTCTTTAATAGAAGAGTAATTCGTACTCTTAAGCTTTTTTAATGGTTTTGTGCCGTGTGGGACTGTCCGGGAATGACATACTATCTACACACAATTAGCTATCTTTTTCTCTATCTCACATGTGAAAACGGCCGTGGGTTTAAAAGCTATGATTATGAAAATTAAGCACAATAATTTCAACCACAGTGATCATTAAAAGTGGAAGTTTAAAAAGACAAAGTACGTAACAAATGGGCGGCTGCGATATTTTTTTGTGTATACAATGGCCCTGAAATTTGTTTAAATTATACACATGGAAACCATTTTTAAAACCTAAAAATTTTATGGCGCTGTTACGCAAGAGTGAAATGAATGATTTAAGTCTTGCTCTGCAGTAAATCATGGATATAATTAGCAAATGGCAAACTGCACAAGTAATTTATCATTATTTGGAGGGCACCATTCCAGACAGGCTCAGATATCTGCAGACCTACTGCATTGTTCCTAAATAAAGAACTATAAATACCGGTTCTATAAAATATTAATACCGTTACGGTGCGTCACGATGGCGGCGTGTAAAGACATATAGTTGAGATAAAAAGCAGTCAGTAAAACTTAAAAAGAAAACGAGTCATAAAAAAGGCACAAAATATAGTTAGTTTCTGTATTTGAAATTAACATTATCTACCGGCCTTTGTAGCGTCTTAAATTTGCGCTAACGGCAAACCTAACGCTCCGGTAGTAAAATGTATAATTTACCTATAATAAGCGCTTTCTGGAGGATAAAAATAGCTTTATAAAGAGTGTTTTGAAACATATAAGGTAATCTTCACGGATTAAATATTTATTTAAATGCAACACCCCAACTTCCATCGTTCTTCCCAGGACGGGAAAGACGCCACGGAGGACAGCGCACATCTGCCGGCGTCGCGGGATGGGGAGGGAGGAGGAGGAGGGGGGGGAGGAGGAGGAGGAGGAGGAGGAGGAGGAGGAGGAGAGGGTAAACAAATGTGGGTTCGAAGATATTCCAAGAATTCGTTAGCAATCCTGGGTCTTTCCTGGATTGTGCAATGGGAAGGCTCTCTGGAAGGGGCGGGGGCCGTGGCCGTCCCTGTTGGCGTGTTCACAACGGGGCCCCGACCGTTTCTCCCAGGAACCTCACCCGAGCGGCCCCCTGCCCTTCCTGACAACAGACCGCTCTCAAAAGCAACGGCAGATCATCGGTGGACAGCGGTGTGTTCTGAAGGCCTTCCACTGCGTCCAGTCTCCGCCGATGGCACCACTCCAAATTCTCCAAGCACAGAGCACTTAGGGGCCTGGACTTCGTAAACAAGACGGCCACCAGCCGGGTTCTGAGCAAGAGACGCCACGGATTGGAGTGCCAGGGCCTTGGGGACCCTCTGCCCGCCTCGTCAAAATGAGAGGACCATGTGCTCCGCTTTCCTGCCTACAAGCAGCTGAGATCGTCCTCGGACACTTCTTCAAAGGTGGCCTTTAGGTCTTGCAAGGGGACCCAGCTGGGACTCTATTTCTCTAAATGTAAAGGTCTCAGTCATCTCCGGCTACAACAGTGACATGGCTCTAGGAGGAGGACGCTATCCCTTTTGAGGTGAAGGTACCCATGGTCTCAGGCACATTCTCCCACTTCTGAGAGTTGGTCCCTGCGCTAGACCCAGACTCACGTCAGCTGCTGCTGTCTGGACATCCCTCTGCAGCCCGAGTAACCACCCCAAGAAGGGGCACTGCTAGGTGACCGCCTGTCACGGCTGATCCAGCTTACCAGGCTACCCAGTGGCCAGGTGCATCCGACGCCGTCCCTGAGCCGAGAGGGCAGTGGGAGGGCCGGGGCAGGACAGCCTGGCTGGAAACGAGGGATTCCCGCCCGGGGGGTTAGCGCAGACCCCGAGGAGTGCCCGTGGGCGAGAGCCAGCAGGAGTGAGGCCCACAGGTACTGGGTGAGACTCGGCTGCATTTCAGAAACGCACCTGGAAATGATTAAGTGCATCTGGCAAAGAGACTGCAGAGAAAGCGTGGGTATTCATTAGCAGGAGCGAAAGAGGAAGAATCTGGACTTTCACCTCCAGGCCTGGGGGGTGTGGGGCGCGTTCTTGGTGGGGATGGCAGCGATGCACAGAGGGCGGGTGTGTGTGTATTTCCAAGGGGCTCATGTTTGAAACGCACAGTAGACTGGCAGCTCTCAGGCTGCCCTGCGCATTAGAACCACCGGGGAGTTTGTTGAGACACAGGTTCTGGGCCCTGATGCAAAGCGGTTCTGATTCCCCAGGCCGGGGGTACGGGGTAGAAGTGGCATTTTTAAGAAGTGTCCCTAGCGATTCTGACGAGGATAATACAAAGACCATACTTTGAAAAGCCAACCTGGCACAGCCCAGGGAGCTTTAAGAAGGATTAATACCTGGTCCCACCTCCCCAGATTCTGAGTTAATTGGTCCACGGTGCAAACTGAGTTTTGAGATCTTTCAAAACTCCCCCAGGGGCTCCTCTGCAGAGCCTGGGTGGGGAACCCCTGTCTAGAGCCTTCCTAGGAAGGGCCTTGGAGGTGGAAACCATGGGGTGGCTTCGCAGAGAAGACATTCTAGACCCCAGGGGTGTTTGGAGATTCCGAACTGGAGCATGGACACCCCGTGCTACCTCACATCGCTCTGGACACAGGATCCTGTCCTGGGGCTTCGGCTTGTCAGGGTGAGGAAGCCAAAGTCCTTAATGAGAGACATTGCAGCACCGTAAGCTCCTGTCAAGAGCTAACCTAAGTCCAGAGGTATATGGGTACACGCACAGCAAGCAACACACATACTCATGCACACGTGTTGTCTGACCGCATGAACCAGTGGACGGATGGGCACCTCCAACCTTCCGAGCCCTGCTCCCCACACCGGGAGCAGAAAGCAGCACAAAGACACGGACACTCTGCTGTCACGGCTTTCAGAGGCGGCCAGCCCCATGGTAAGCAAGTGGGATTCACATGCGCCAACTCACACACGCACGGCGTCACGGTGTGCAAGAGGGTGGCATCCCTTCACTCAGCCCACTGCTCTTTAAAGCTCAAAATTGGCCTCCACCCCCAGGCTCCAGAGAAAGTAAAGCCACAGCCGAGAAGCAAGAACGATGACTTCTTAGCACCGGAGTCCTCACGGGCCCGGCCTGGTGAATTAGAGGCTTCTGAGTGGGTTTTCGGGAGCGGGCCTAACTGCGTGTGCCATGCACGGGCCCCGGACAGCCTTCCGCCCACCCTCGTCTGCCTCCCGCACCCGCAGAGGAGAGCACCCTGCGCCGTCCACCCTCCCTCCCGCCTCCCAGTAGCCTCTGTTTGGGCAGCTGCTCTCCTAGCTCCCAACCCCCCACGTCCATGCTCCGAGTGGCGTCCCGCGGGATAATCTCATCCCGTCTGGATTTGGGTTTGAAAAAACAATTCTAATGTCTTTATGAATCAATAAATGACTTGAATAACCAGCATCGCTCTCTCTCAAAGGCCGGGCTCCCCTGTTACGAGCTCCCTCTCCAACATCTGGGCACAGGGCACTGCCATGGGGGCCAAAGCTCGCCCCCGCCAGGGCGTGTCTCCGGCCAGGCACACGCAGGGACCAGAATCATCTGGGGTCAGAGTCCCGGGTAGCCCACAGGCTTCCTGTTCCACGGGAAACATCCCAGCTGTCCCCAAGCATTCTCTCCCCGAAGGGCACCATGCAGAGTGCAAACTTCCCGCAACACTGGCCAGGATGGGGAGGGATGAGGACCCATCGGCAACCCTAACAGGCCCTGAGCGGTGGCAGTCCGGGTCTGCTCCTCCATGTGGCTGCACAGACATGGGCTGAGTCCACCTGTGCCGGGAGCCGCTTTGCAGTCAGACCCGCTGCATCTGGATGCACCTTCCAACCAGGTGTCCTGGGTCGACGCTCACGATCCCAGGCTCTGGGCCTGCCCCACCCCCAGCCAAGACGGGACTGTGCGTGAGACTTGGACGGACATTTCCCCTGCAGCCTCGCGGCACGGGCAACCCCAGACCCTGGAGCAGCTCTGTCCAGGTGAACGGCTGGCCGCTGCGGCCACAAACCAGCGCAGATCTGCTGAGGGATCAGTCAGACAGGCAGAGCTTTCTACGGGGTCGTGAGTCAGTCACCTCCGTGACGTCTGGGAGACAGGCTGTCATTCTGTCTGCCTGTGGTGGGGGCCACACACTCCCCTGCCTTCAGAGCCAGGCGGACCAGGGAGTTGGCAAAACATCAAGGTGGGCGCAAAAGCCTTCTCCCGAGGACAGCGCCACTCAAAACTCTTTCCGGCACTGAGAGGGCCACGGGACCCTACATCACAGACTGGGTCTGGCCCGGTCAGTTGGATCTGAGCTCCGGGTCTGGGACAAAGGTGTGCGGTATTGGGCCATTCACCTGCCGCAGCAAGCAGGCCGGTGGCCTTCCATGGGGAAGGCGCTCACGGTGCATTACGGGAATAGGACGTGGGCCCCAACGGTGCATTTCTAGAAAACAGAGTCCTTCTAGAAAAGGCACAATAAAATAAAAAAAAAGCACCCGTTCATCGTTCCAACAGACTAATGAAATTATTGGAACCGTCTTACTTTCAGGCAACTTCCCACTGACATACGGCGTAAGATATATATTTAGCTTTGCAGTATCACTGATACCTCCCTCCAAGTCACTGTATCATAAATTTTTAGAAATATAGGACCAGGTGGCTTAATTAGTGCATTGCGCCTATTTTTACACGGGCCTGTCTTCTATTATTCTGAGCCTCCACTTTGCACTTGATACGCCAAAGGAATCTTTCTGTTCCAGGGAGTTATTTTAAAGCTATTCAGAGCAAGTTCCCGATCCAGCACCTCTCCAAAAATCACAGGTGAATTAATAGTATTCTCTTTGGAAACCTCTTGATCAAGCTTTTAAGCACTAATTTTTTTTTTTTTTTTGGCTAAGAATCCAAAAGCATTTCCACTCTTAAGTGAACTGAATGTTTTCCTATATTTGCATCCTCTATTCGGTATTTATTTAGTCTTTTCTCCGTGTCTTTACTTGGTTAATACCAGGAGAGATAAATACGGAGGTGCCTTTGCAGAGAAAGCTCCAGTACATTAATATAAATTGTGCACTAATTCCCCCAAAGCATATATATGTTGTAAACCTGAAGACTTCTCACACAGCTGCTTATTGCTAAACAGTGCCTTGTCCAGAAGGGGACAATCTGTGTCTCTAATTGCTGTCACTGAAGCCGAGATTCATTATGTGACTTTCCCATTAAAATGTGAGCATTAATTTGTATAATGAAATATCACCCACTGCAGTGTTCATTAGCCCTGCCCTACTGTATACGGCACATTGTTAGCTACCTAGAAACTGTAGTTAATTTCACTAATGGATATTTCCCTACTTAGTGTTTGGTAGGAAATTTATACTGCGGCGTTACCTCTTAAACTTTTAAGGAAATTTAAATTCAATCAATTACGTCCGACAAAAGTTTGGGATGTCATTAAGTCAGGAAGAGCGGAGACGGAGACCGCGTCGGAACAGAACGGGCTTTTCGGTTCGTCTCGGAAACGGAAACACGGCGGAATTTTAATTCAAAACAACAAGGGAGGAGAAAAATCATCTCCTTTTGGAGATATTTATTTATTTATTTATTTATTTATTTATTTATTTATTTATTTATTTATTTATTTATTTATCTATTTATCTATCTATCTATCTATCTATCTCCCCGCCGTTGTTCAGGTGTCTGCTCCCCTACCAGGGACGACACACGCTGTCCTTTTAGAAAAGGAGATGGGAAAACCTCGCGTTTCGAAACACTCGTTTTGGAAAATTCACGCGGCGAGCTCGGATGCTCATCCAACGTGTTAGAACCGCCTGGTCACCTTACGCGGAAGAGGAGATACGGAAGCATCAGAGGTAAGGTGTGTATGCACCAGGCATGAGGTACCCGGGTTGGGCCAGCAAGAACTTCCATTTCCGCCCAGGCGGAGGTACCATTAGGGGCCCGGGAAGCACCTGGAAGGAGCCAGGCTTCAGGAGGATCACCGTCTCCGTGACGCTGGGACCGATCCCATCCCACCTTTCATCCCCGGGGGTCAGAGCAGCCCAAACACGCCACAGTGGCCATTTGTATACCTGTCTGACCACTTCCCTGACCTCACTGCGCTAGCAGGGAAACTGAGGCACGGGGGGTCGGGGAGGTGGGGGGAAAGAGGAGCCAGGACGCACGGTACCTCCCTTGTAAATCACCTGGAGGCTGCGTCCACACGGCTTGTGAGCACAAGTCCCTTCTTTCCCTCCTGCGGGCTGTGGTGTGGACGCACACCGTCAAAGAAACGTCGTGTGAATTCCCTAAAACAAGCCAGAAATTCGCTCAGAAAAGCAACCATCACAGCGCGGAGGGTAAGAAAATGGGATTCCAGATTAGCAAGATCGGAATGACGCCCCGTAATCCAATGCTGGGCAACTCCGGGTCAGTAACTGCATGTCTCTGATGTCCGGTTTCCGCCCTGCCATGGGGCAGCGGGTAGAAGCTCGGTTCCGAGGTGCCGTAGGGATTAAGGAGAGAACCCCCCACCTTTGGGGGCTGCAGGGGACATCCCCTCGGTTCTCTTTGGTCCTATAAGAGAAGGACAAGAAGGAGGTGCCTCCCCATGTCGGGCCCAGCCAGCACCCAGGAGGGTGGGCAATGCTGGGCAGCCCGGGGCCACGCCCGCCCTGACCACAGCTGGGACCCTGGACAGCCACCACCGCCTTCCCTCCTCCGTTCCCACAAAGACTCAGGGCCAGGCCCGTCCACGCGGCACATTCAAACCAGATCGATAAACCACCTGCACAGTTTGAGAAGGGGGATAAAACCAATGAGATTCATTTTTAATTCGTCCCTGAACTTCCGTGCCTCCCAGCTTTCAGGGGCGAGGCTGCTTATCACGTCCGGTCATTCCTGAGACGACGGTCTGATGCTGGGTGTCACGCCCACAGGGGGACTCGGGGTTCAAACGCACACCCCCCGGCCTTACAGGGACCTGCCAGCCTCCTGTGCACAAAACAGATGCATTGGACCCTCCGGAGTGTCCCCGGGGGACGACTTTCCCAGGGCAGGGGGAGAAGAGGGGTGCGGACGGGAGAATGGGGTGCATCTGGGGGCAGGCTGACCCTGAGGGAGATCTTGGGGACACCGCGGCCTCCCGCTGCAGGTTGTGACTTAATGTTTGCCGAGGCATCATTCACTGATGTGCTGTGATGATTCATTTTTTGTGTGTCAACTTGATTAGGCCCCCAGGGTGCCCAGATACTTGGTTAAAGAATGTTCTTGATTGTTCAGGAATGTTCTAAAGATTGTTCTTGATTATTCTGGGTGTGTCCGTGAGGGTGTTTCGGGGTGAGATTAACATCGGGGTTGGTACACTGAGTCAAACGCATCGCCCTCCCCGTGTGGGCGGGCCTCGTGCAATCTGCCGAAGACCCCAACAGAAAAAAAAGCTGAGTGAGGGAGAACCTGCTCCTGCTGCCTGTCTTGGAACCGGACGTAGGTCGTTGCATTGGGCTCAGACTCAGGCTGGAACTTCCACCAGGGGCTCTCCTGGGTCTCCAGCCCACCAGCTGCAGATCCCGGGACTTCTCAGCCTCTATAATCACGTGAGCGAATTACTTATAATTAATCTACCTGCCTGCCTCTGTGTATCTATCTCCTGAAGCTTCTGTTCCACTGTAGAGCCCTGATTGACACAGTCCCCATCTGGAGCTGGCCCTGACTGGCTCTGAATTCGAATCCGGGCGTCGTCATGCACTAGAAGAGACATTCCCCGCGCCCGGTGATCGGGTCCGAAGCGGCCCAGGGTGATGCTTCCAGGAGGAGAGACGTTCCACCCCTCGCAGAGCTGGGAAGCAGCCAGCGTCTGCCCCACCTGGACCCGGGGCGAGCGAGAGACAGCCTCGGGGGTCTCACTGGCCTTGGAGATGCCTGGGGCCCTGCAGGTGCCTCCCCCGTGGACCCGGGAGGCTGGAGCTCCGGGGGCGGCAGACGTGTCCTAACTACCCGCGGGGTCTTCCCAGCCCCCAGGTGTTCGGAGCAGCCCGGCTGGTGCCTGTCCTCGGCACCTCTCTGATAAACAGATGTCGGGAGAGGAGCGGTAATTGAGTTAATGCGGTGGAGAAAACGAGAAAAGGCGTTTTTACCAGTCAGTGTTTCGTGATCAAGACTTCTCATAAAGATAGAGCAGGACGGAAAAATTCAGAGAACGTGCCCCCTCCTCTCCAAACCAATTCGAACATATTTATTAACACTGCACGCTGGGGTTTCTTAACATGCTTATACGGCTCCATTATATAGAAATTTCAAGCGATGGCATCTTGGAGAACGTGCGTTTTCACCTCGCGGACCGCCGTCCTCCGGCCACGTCATTTGAAAATACGAAACCGTGTCGCGTGCGGAGCTCACGTTCTAGCGCACGGAGAGAGACACAGCGGAACGAGGACCGCAGGGAAGGCAGTCCGGGGCGTCTCACCAACTTGAGTCCCACACGAAATCGCTGATTAACAAACAACTCGGTTTTGACTTTTAATTACTCGTGTAATCCACGCTTTTACGTTGTCATAATGGATGTTTACTGCGTGATTTGTGACATGTGACACTCTCTGTTCCATTCACACGCACAAGTGTAAGCGTTTTGCAACTTCTTTGTTCCGAGATAAAAAGGAGACTGATCTTTATCCGGTTCCCATCCCGCCTTTTAAACGCTTGCTGCGGATGCCGTTGCTGGCGGAGGTGGTGTGATGTTTCCATGGCTTCTTTCATTTCCTCCCTCAGTCTGGGAAGTTTCCAGAATGCCCCTGTCCACGGCCCTGTCCTGCCTCCCCCGGTGTCTTTAAAGGCTCCAAACTTCTTAAGTTTGCAAAGCAGACATCTAGAAAAATTCATCTATCTGAAGCTTTAAAACAGCAAAAAGCAGCACGCACTTGATCCCACCCAGGTGCTCCCGGGTTTCCGGGCGCTCCGGTCCCGATTTACCTGGAAGCGTCTGTCCCCGCCCGTGGACCCGAGGCTCAGCCAAGCCCGGCGTGGGGAGCACTGCGGAGCCTCCCTCCTGCAGACGACCTCACGAGGCTGAGCCACCACCCAGCTGAGAAGCGGCCCCGGGTTCTGTCACTACCTCACGTAAGACACAAGACACACCTAGCCTGGGCTGCACGCTCCTGCCGACGCCTCCATGCCGGGTTCCCCGTGGACAGACTCCCTTGTCGTGGAAGTCTGTGAGTCCTCCCCACCCACCATGCCAACCCAAAGGGACACTGGCTCCAATCTGGGGAGGAAAACGGGCACCGGTCTAATCTGAGAGAGCCAGGTGTCTAAGCGGACTTCCCTCAAGCCCGGGCACTCTCACTAATCCACCTGCTAATTCATTCATTCCGCAAATGCTTCCTGAGTGCACACCTTGAGCCAGGCCCTGGGGACACAGGTGGACAAACAGACACGGCCTTTGCACTCACGGAGCTCACACGCCAGCACACGGAGAGAGACGACAACCAAAGCAGACAGAGTGAACGCCAGGGAGGAAAGGGAGGCAGGAAAGGGAGGGGACGCCTCACAGAGAAGGGGCGTCGCGCCACACCCCGAAACGGAAGGCGCCGGCCACCAGGCAGGTGTCCGGCAGAGAAGTACAAAGCACAGAAACCGTAAGGCACTCGGGGACCCCTCCCTGCGCCCCTAGAGAAGGGCATCTTCCCTTCCGTTTGCACCCAGGAAGCCGGCACCTGGCTCTCGATGGGCTCATGCGTCCCGCGGGGAAGGGGCCACTTTCCTCGTGCACTTGACCCCTGTGTGCCCCCTCGCACAGCGCAGGGATGACCCCACGCAGTCGCTCACTCACTGGGGCGTTGGTTCTGTCATTCAGCCTTCCAGACAAGTCACCGTGCCCCTACCGGGCGACAGGTGCTCTTGCAAGCACGGTGGTTAGGTGGTCACAGAAATGATGGCAACTCCAGAGACGGAGCACACCGCCACCCTGGCAGAGCTGGGGTTATGCTGGGGCGGTCAGCGAGACAAACCACTCGGCCCCGAACAAGAGCATTCCTGAAAGCGTTAGGTTTAGGGAGAAAATGAAGCAGGGAGCACGAAGGGTATTTTAGGAGGGGTGGTCAGGGATGGTCCCTCCGGACAGATCACGTCCAGGCTGAGCCCCCGGGGAGCATCTGGAGGAAGGGCAACCCAGGTGGGCAGTGGCGGGCAGGAGGCCCTACAGGAGGAAGACAAGCGGCCGCACTGGAGGCCCAGGAGGGAGGCTAGCGGCGTCTCAGAGAGAGGAGGAGGAGGAAGAGCAGGATGCATTTGAGAGTGAGGTAGGGCCGGGTGGCTCGGGGTCTTCTGGGAGAGCGGTGGGACCTCGTGCAGAGTTTGAAAAGCCCCCTCTTTGGCCTGAGATGCCCCCGTGAGAGGCGTCCTCCGGGAGAAGCGAGGCCCGGGACGATGCCCACCTACGCCCGGGCGCTGAGGCGGGAGCAGCCTGTGCCCGTCCGTCCTCCGGCTCCCCTCGGTGCCAGGGAGACTCGCGGGCACCAGGTGGGATCCCGGGTGAGGGGCCCTCGTCTTTAACCACAGGACACGCACGAGGTCCCGCGAGTTCTCAATATTCCTGCGCAACCCTGAGCCGCTTTATCGATTCCTCGGGAAACAAACCACAATTGTTTTTGGAATAGATGGCGTATTTGTCTAGCCTCTGCAGCGGCTCGTACTCGGATAGATAAAGTGCCAGAAGAAAAATCAAAGAAAATGGAGGTGTCCATATCTCAGATAGATTCTTTTTTTGTGGGGGGGATATTTTCGATGTCCAAACAACTAGCAGAAAAGCTAAAGAGGCCGATGACAGAGGGACCAAGCAGAGAGGTCCCCATTGCCCGTCCTCGGCCAGCCTGATGCCAGAGCGAGAAAAAGCCAGAGGCGTCTGGCAGCCACTTCCTCCTGTCTGCTTAGGACCAGCTCAGTTTTTCTTTTCGGGAGACCCGGGGGTGGGGCGGGGAGAACACTCCTTCCCACCCGTGTAGCTCGAGGGGCCCGACTCCATCCACCTGGTCCCAGGTATGCGCCCGTCATCCTGGACACCCGGGGAAGCTGGTCTAGTCCCTCCCACACCTGTGGGAGTCTGAGCTCACCCACACCCGGGAGTCAGCAACCGTCCTGGGGCCAAAGGCCTGGGCCACCCGATAGCTACATCGGCGTGTCCTTGTGCCACTGGAGAGGGCAATCGCTAAGTGACAAATTGGGCCATCAGGGCCGGTTCTGACCCACGCAGTGGCCCGGGGAGAACTCTCTGGTGTTGGTGACCGACAGACACGATGGTCAGACCCAGGGCTGGGCGGGGGCCGCCTCCTGCTGCCCTGAGCTGCGCCCCCCGCCCGCCCCTCCCCGCCATGCACCCCGATCTCTCACCTGTGTGGATCCTCAGGTGCACCTTGAGGTGATGGGACGTCCGGAACGTCTTCCCGCAGTACGGGCAGTCCTTCATGGCCGCGCCCAGGCCCCTGTCGCGCAGCAGCGCCGGCGGCTGGCCGCCGCCCGCGGCTCTCCCGGCCTCCTCGCCGATGTCTGCAGCGGAGGAGAAACGTTCTCACATCACTTCAGCACATGTCAGGAGCTGTTCGCACCGAAACTGCTAACGCCACGCAAAGCCAAACATGTCAGTGCCACACCTGCCTGCGCCGCGCCTTGCGATCTGACAGAACGCTGACAATCCGTGTATTTTCTTGTTATTCTCTTAAATTATTTCATCTTTCCTATCATCGTTTCAAGCAGCATATGGTACCTTTATATTGAACGGAATTAAACAAGAAAAGAAACAGCTGTGTCAGCAGCTGGTTTGATTTTTCTCCTTTTGCTTAGTTCCTATTAAATATTTCTCTCTCTCTCTTTTTTTGTTTTTTTTTGTTTTGCAAAAGTTTAAAAATGGTCGTGTTGTGTGGAATCCGATTCATGTATAACACGGACTCGCCGGGAAGTTCACCCGGAGACGGAAATCGTATCTGCATTACAGCAAGCGACGGATAAAAGATAAAAACGTGTCTCGGCCGAGTCCCCGAGACACGCAGGCGTACAGCTATTTCGGGACAGGAAAGAAAATTATCCAAAACCGATCATCTCTTCCTCCTCGGAGAGTCTTGTATCCATCGCTGGCCGGTGTCATCTCACGAAAGGGGGAAGGAGGAGGATGGAAATGCGGTTCCGCAATTAGCCCGCGATAAACACTCAGCGACACATCCAAAGTCGCACGCGGGGACCCAGAGGCAGCCCTCCCGCACACTCACCGGCGCCGCGGCTAAATCTCCGCGCGGGGACTGGAGAACCTCCCCTGTAAAGTACCGATACAAACTGTGCTTCCTGCTGTCACCTGCTACGTAACCCGGACCACCAGAAAACGGAACAAAATTCACATGCGGCGGCCTCCTGCACAGAAGTGACGGGACATAAAAGTAAATAAAATTCAGAAACTATCCAGTGGTTGGAGGGTGTGTTACGGCAACACCCCAGGCCTGGCGTCCCGCTGCCAAAGGGGGGACCTCAGGGGACCGGGACAGGAGCTGGGAATTTGCGTCTCAGAGGACGGGAGACGAGAGAGCCTGTTTCCGGACCAGACTCGCTTTTCTTCCTGCCTCCCGGGCCTCCCCACGGAGCTGGGGTCCGAAGGCCCGGCCCGGCCCGGCATCCGAGCTCCCGAGATGAGCAGGGTCCTCGCCGTGGCTCACCAGCCCGCCCCACGGGCCTCACGGTCAACCCCACTAGGAGAACAACGGACACCTCCTGGGATAATGAGAAGATCTGTGAGTTCTACAGGGCTCAGAATAAATCAGGTTTGTCCCTTCCAAGCAATGCAACATGCAAATGGTTTTAGTCCGCGACATCCGCTCCTGGCGTTCTCTGCTAACAGCCGAAAGGACAGACATATAGACCATGAGCAAGACCAAGGCAGACACACTTAATTCTTATCTGGATGTCTGCTCCGAGCAGCGGCGGAAACCCTTCGGCCCGGATCACGCTCTCTGCAATTAGGAGGGTGACCTCTCTCATGCACGGCCTCATGGTCACCCTGGAAAAAGTTTCTTCGAAGGCTCACTTTTAACTCTATTCCCCCCAACTCTTCTTACCAGCATCAGAAGAACTATTCAAAGGATGCAATTACGCAGATTTTTTATTGTTTGCCCGATAATTTTGCACACGTAGAAGGACTGAGCTCAACCACGTCTAAAACTCAGACGCCTCGCCCCACGGAGCCCTAGACGGCGGCTTGTCCCAAAGAATGCGGGAAGGCCACCGAAGCTGGCAAGGGTGTCGGGCACAGGACAGCGTTGCAAAGTCACGGCGGACACACGGTCCACAGGCGCTCACGGCGGGCACCCCGCAGCCTGCGGGTCCAGCCCACCGGGGGCTGCTGCCAGAAGAGGAGGTCACTGCCGGCCCAGAACGTGCCAGACGCACGTTCCAGGTCACCCACAGCCCGGGTGCAAACAGCTGCAATGACGCCTCCCTCAGCCCCGTCCCCTTCCCCACCCCACTTCCGCCCGGCACCCTGCATTTGCCGCCCCGCGTCACTGGGCTTTCCTTTCTCCAGGGTCACGGCGTCATCATAAAGCAATGATGAGCCTGTTTAAAACCCTGCCCGAGTGCTCCCAGCCACACAGTGGAGACACCCAGTGTGGGTCAGGGGCTGATAGCTGTTGACGTGAACTTTACAAGCAGGACTCAGGTGTCCCGGATGTCGGTCCTGGGACAGAGGTGTGCAGGGGACACTCTGCAAGCCGAGCTCTGGCAGGCCTGTGTGCGGCAGGGTCTGGGCCTTCCCCAGAGCTTCCTCCAGGGAGCCCACCCTGCATGCACAAGCGGGAGCAAGCGGGCAGCTCTCACACAGAAGCTGCAGCGGGGATGGCGGGTTGCATACTCCTGCAAGAGCTTTTGGTGGGGGGCGCTTTCCCGGGGCGCGGTGCAGATAAACAAAGAGAGAGAGAGGGTTGCTCCGGAACGTTCTACGGAAGTTGAGGCATCATCATGTGTCACTCCAAGTGATGGCCTGAATCTGTTTTCCTTTTATCTTTCCATCTTGGATATGTGTGGCCCAATAAAAAAGAATAAATTTGTAAGATAAACAGCTTTCTTTGCAGATTTAAGAGTCTAATTTTCACTTTACACAGAAACGGCTTTTTTTGGAGGGCCCCGAGGCCCACGCCGTTTACTCTTAGACTAATCCTACTGGAAAAACAAACTCCGAGCAGCGAGGAAGGGCGGTTGTGGGTGGTCCCAGGAAGCGTCCAGAGAGGCTGAGAGCCGCCCAGCGCGGCGAAGGCCGGGGAGGCTCCGTCCACACACTCGGGGGGCCGCGTGCGGGTCCCGGCCCGAGCCTGAACTCCTGTGGGCAAGCGCCCGTGAGCTGGACGAGGCCCAGCCCCAGCGGGAACTCCAGGGTCTCATCCAGGGAGAAAGACGCGGCCGCTCCCGGATTCCTTCTGCAGCTGGAGTGTGAGAACGTTCGTATCCACCCCCTGCAAACTGCAGGCTCCGGTCCCACGGCTCCACCTGGGACCTCGCCCTGTCAGCTAGCGTGGACAGTAGTCCCCATCCCAGGTGCAGACAGGCCACTCCAGGACACTGGTGGCAGGAAGAGACAGGCATGACCCAAAAATGGCATCTATGATCCTTTGCCAGACCATTTGTGGCCTGGTTTGAGGTTGTTTTTTTTTTGTATTTTTATTTTTTTTTTATAAGTACAAAATTTATATACCACAAACATCCGTAATTTTTACCCAACCAACGGTTGCATTCTCTAACTGTGCTGGGGAGGCTGAAATTGGGGGTGTGCACAGGGTCAGCCTCAAACCTGCCACCTGCTCCTCCATCCTCACCTGCAGGAGGAGGGACAGTCCTGCCAGCTGCAGCCTAGTGCTGAGCCGGCCCCAGGAGCACGGGCATCGGCCGCAGGCTGGACGGCACCTTCCCGCCTAACACACCTCAGCCAGGTGTGCACTGGGTCCCCTTGTGCTGGAGAAATAGCTGCTCCTGTGACCTCTGCTTCTGTCCTTGGCCCCACTGCGTAATACGGGCTCCTCTGTTCAGAAGTGGACGTCTTGTACAGATGCAACCAATATTCCCGAGGGACACAGGCTGTGCGTGCAACCTCCGCTCCCCAGAGCGTTAGCCAAGAACAGGTGACTTGAACTCAGCATCAAACAACTCCGCCAGCTTTTTCCTGCGCCTACAAGCTGAATGCGATTTGCTGAAAGTTAAGAGGAGGTGGATTCAAGTCACTTCAAATTGCATTTCGAGAATACGTTATCGGGGGTCAGGAGACAGCAGATCTTTCTAATTTTGCCTTCTCGAGGTCAGAAACCACGCCTTCTGCGTTGCTTGTTCTGATCCTCCAAGTGTGGACGGGGTTTGCCTAGATCAAGGTGGCGTTAAGGTGCAGACCTTCCTGAGAATTCACAGGGAGGAGGCAGGGAGGAGGACCCCCAGCTACGGACAGGAGGAGCAGTTGGGGATTAAAACTGGTTGTAGATCATCTCAGACTCCCCGTCATCCACTGAGCCAGACGGAAGTCAGAGCCCAGACACACACAACACACTGTTGGGAGTCGTCCGGAGCCGTTCCTGCGATTGGCAATCTTGCTGCACGCAGAGGCGACTTGGGTTCTTGGGCACCCCCTCACACACTTAACCTTACTCATACGTGATGTGTCTGGAGCTGACAAACTTGGTTTACCAAATGCTTCCGTACTTTGAGGGCGGATTTCCCTCCAGGCTATCTCGAAACGCCGAGCTTCCTTGGGACGCATTTAAAGCAAGTGTGTTTGTCAAGCAGGCTGACCCGGGCGGTGGGATCGTCCTCCTGGGACGACCCCAGTGTCTGGCTGTCCCTAGGCGAGTCCCCTGGCCCCCCGCCCTGGTCCCCACGTGACCCGTGAGGACTGGACCTCCGGCTCTGGCTTCCGGCGATTCTGCGACGCTGGCGGCGTGCCCAGCCCACCCAGGCCGTCTCTGCCCACCGCCTCTCTGCTGGCCTCCGCCTCCCACCCAGGCCGCCCCCTGCAGCCAGACGAGAAACTGAGGGTGAGTCTTTAAGAGACGGGGAGAAATGGCCAGCAGCGGGACAGCAAGGGCTCCCCAGGCAGTCCAGGTACCCCGACATT
>CAUYMX010013944.1:0-22197 GCA_963573855.1 Lepilemur septentrionalis | reverse complement strand
TTGAAAAGTAGTTGGGGAGCAGAATTAGGGGTCTCAATAGGGGAAAGGAATTCCTCAAAAACTGATTTATGTGATTAACTGTACGCCTTGGTAAATTCACTGAAAATCATTTACTTGTACACTTAAAATGGAGTGTTGGTTGTACATAGATACAGTTGGAGCACTATGTATGTACTCTCTGGACTACTTTGACAGAGTAGGTTTTTGAATGTAACAAGATAAGTCAACTTGAGTGGTAATATATTTTGGGAAATCGGCTCACTACAAATTATGACTGTAAACATTGTACTGTAAATGTTTTGTAGTTTTCCCCCAATAAAATTTTGGGAAGAAAAAATAAATTAATTAATTAATTAAAAAAAATAGTGGTGCTCACCTTTAAATGCTCGTTAATATCACCTGGGGAGCTTTAAAATTAACTTTGCTCCCAAGGTTCCACCAGAGACCAATAAAGCTCAAATTTTCTGAGGGCAGGGCCCAAGCAGCAGTCAATTTTAAAACTCTCCAGATGGGTAAATGTGCAAGTAGAGTTGAGACACATTGCCTTAAAACTGCTGACCTTGAAGACTCCCAGAAAAGGCCAAGGAGACAGTTCATTGCTTAAAACCATAGGAGGAGTTTCTAGTCACGGGGGCCAAAACAATGTTTGCAATCATATTTTGACCAGAGACATGACCTTATATTTTTAATCTGTAATTTAATCTCTTCTTATCTCAATGTTTATTCCTCTGTTTATTGGATCAGCAAGAAATTTTTTGAAATGCTAAAGTTTTCTGTTGTTTATATGATGTAGAGAGAAGATAAGTCTAACAGAAAGGAAGTATAGGACAGAGCCCCTGTTGGAGTGAGTTTGTATGTCAGCCTCTGCCCTGTTGTTAGATTGCCTAGAACGACTGGATTTTATGCCAAAATAAGTTTTATGAAACTAAGGTATGATTAGATGGCTAGAACAAACACACCAGGAAAACATTTCTTGTTTTGATTCTCTTCACAGTTCTATATTTCTGTGACCTTTCACTACTCCTAAAAGTACTGGCTATCATTCACTAAGCAGCTGCTTTTATTAGATAGGCATTACCTCATTTTCACTAATATTAGGTCGTTAAATATGAAATGTCCAATTTTGAATCAAAAGTATATAGTTTATTACATCTTAAACAAGAAGCACTAAAATTAATGGAAGAATGCACCTAAACTATCAATATGGTTTTGCCATCTTAACAGTAGCTTGTTTATGCTAACAGTGAAGAATCCTGGAGAGCAACTGGCAATGAAATCACAAAAGGTGTTGTCCACAGCTTGTTGATTGAATATTTTTCCTTGCAAGAAGTGGTCCAAAGCCTGGAAGAAGTGGTAGTCAGCTGGTGCAAGGTCTAGAGAATACGACAGATGACAGAGAGTTTCCAAGTCCAACTTCTATAGTTTGAGCAGCATTGTTTGTGCAACACATGGTCAAGTATTGTCTTGTAAGAAGATTGGCCTGCCTGTATTGACCAGTCTCGGCTGCTTAATCACAAGCATCCTCATCATTTCATCCAACTGGTTGCAGTAGACATCCACTGTAATTGACTAGGTCTCATGAAACTGTAGTGGATGATGCCAATGCTGGACCACCAAACAGACACCGTTAGTTTTTCTTTTATAAATATCTGGTTTTGGACTATGTTTCGGCACTTCATGTTTATCCAACTACTGGATATTCAACTACAAGCTGAATGCTTGTAATTGTCAAAAAGAATTCGTTTTTCATCACATGTAACAATACGGTGTGGAAATGGTTCACCTTTATGTCATGACAGCGAAGAAAGGCAAGCTTCAAGAGGATTTCTCTTCTGACACTCATTTAATTCATGCAAAACTCATCTATCTGGCTTCTTTACCTTGCCAATTTGTTTCCAATGGTCCAATGTTGTTGTAATTGTAATGTCAAGTCTTGCTGCTAATTCACACATAGGTTGAGATGGATTTGCTTCCACTACAGCTTTCACCTCATCCTTATTCACCTTGGTCTCCAGTTGCCCACGTGGCTCATTTTCAAGATTCATGTCACCAGAACGGAACTTCTCAAACCATCTATGCGTTCATTAGCCACATCCTTCCAAAACACTTTGTTGATGTTCTCAGCGGTCGGCAGCGCATTGGTTTCACAACAGAACTCATATTTGAAAATAAGATGAATTTTTCCCTATCCATGGTTTCACAAAAATTGCTCTAAAATTTTTTTGAAAGATAATCACAAGCCAAAAAGTGCATTTGAAAGAATGAGGATGTACCTTAACAATGAAAATAAAACAAGTGTCAAAGTGAAATGTCAGAGATGTCAAACTTAGTACGTAAGGAAATTGGACCTAATATAATCTCTAGTACTCATAATAATCTCTCTAATATAATTCTCTAGTATTCATAATAATCCTGCTAAATAAATACTCTTATCCTTTTTGTGGGGTCAAAACTAAGGCTTAGTGAAAAACAGTAGTATTTTTTAAATTTCAAATGTGTAGAGAAGTTAAACTCAAGTTTGTTTGAATTGAAAGCCAGTTATCATTTCAGTAAATTCACTAATGAACTTTTCCTGTGAAATGACTTCTGTAATTCCTAATAGTAAATGCACTAAGTGTTTATTTGACTCAAGTAAATGATCTCTTATATGTTTTACTTCTTTTGAGGAAGAGAGTGGTAGATTGAGATTAAAGTAGTAAGAGGCTGCCTGAAACCAGTGGAAAGAATGGGAAGAGTTTAATATTCTTATTGAATTTTTCTTTATCTTTGATTTTTCTAAAGTTTAAACATGATATGCCTAAGGGTGGTTTCTTGGTATTTATCCTACTTGGTGTTCTTTGTGCATCATAGATCTGTGGTTTGGTGTCGACCTTAATTTGGGAAAAATTCTCAGTCTTTATTTCTTCAAATATTGCTTCTGTTCCTGTCTCTTTTTTTCTCCTCTGGTATTCTCATTACATGTATGTCACACCTTTAGTAGCTATTCCACAGTTAGATATTCTGTTCTGGTTTTCCTCTTTGTCTTTTTTTTTCCCTTGGCTTTTTATTTTTGGAAGTTTTTATCGACATATCCTTAAACTCAGAGATTCTCTCCTTAGCCGTAATGAGTCCATCAAAGGCATTCTTTATTCTTGTTACAGCATTGTTGTGGTTGGTTTAGTTTGTCGTGTGTGTGTGTGTGTGTGTGTGTGTTTATCTCTAGCATTTCTTTTTAATTATTTTTCAGACTTTCTCTCTCTCTGCTTATTTTATCCATCTGTTCTGGCATGTTGTCTACTTTTCCATTAGCCCCTTGAACATATTAATCATAGTTGTTTCAAATTCACAATCTGAGAATTCCAATTTCCCTGCCATATCTGAGTCTGGTTTGGATTCTTGCTATGTCTTAAAACTATTTTTCACCTTTTCACATGACTCGTAATTTTTGTTGAAAGCAGGGCGTGATATACTGGTTGTTAAAGCAGCCCAGTAAAAGAAAAGCAGTAAATGGGCCTTTATTAATGTAGTGGTGAGCTGTGGGAAAGGGGAAATGTTCTATAGTCTTATGATTAGGTCTCAGTCCTCTAGTACAGCTGTCCCCAACCTTTTTGGTGCCAGGGACAATTTTCATGGAAGACAATTTTTCCAAGGACCAGGGAGTGGGGGATAGTTTCGGGATGATTAAAACACATTACATTTATTATGCACCTTATTTCTATTATTATTATATTGTAATACATAAAGTGATAATTATACAATTCCCCGTAGATTGGGGACCCCTGCTCTAGTAAGCCTGAGCCCCTGGACTATGAACTTCACAAGTGGTCTCCATTTCTTCTTTGCTCTTTTTCTATGGCTAAAGGGAGCTAAAGTTGGACATTTCCTTTCCCCTCAGGCTGGTTAAAACCCCAGTAGTTTAAGCTCTGGTTAAAATCCTAGTAGTTTAGGCTCTGGTAATATAGTTTCTCCTAAGGGCAGGCTCTGTTAAGAACAGAATGCTCTGGTGTATTTAAAAATGGTTACTTTTTCCTTTTGCATGCTGGAAGTATGAGGGCATTTTTCTCTGATATTTACTGTGAGAACCTGTAGAACCTCTGGAGGTAAAACTCACCAAAGTTTGCATGGGAGGCCCCTGATAACTAGTCCTCTTGCAGTTTTTAACTTTCAGGCTTGTCCACACTGAGCCTCTGGCAATTGCTTGGTTGCAGTTTGGGTTTTCTTTCTCAGACACTGGTTCATGCAGAGGTTTCTGCTTATGGAAGTTGTGGTTATCTGTACCTGCCTGTCTTTTCAACTTTGGGGACAGCTGTTTGCCCTATGGCCTCACTTATCTCATAGATCTAAGAAGAATTGTTGATTTTTCAATTTGTTCAGCTTTTTGCTTATTGTTAGGATAGAGTGGTGACTTCTAAGCTCCTCGTATGCTAGACCAGAAACTGGGCATCTCTTTAGTGTATTTTTGTTTTTATCTCTTCATTTTAGCAAATATGTATATTAGATAATTACAAATTATTAGATAATTTACAAATATTTGAGGACAAACTTTATTTCCTACTGAATTTGAAAGAAGTTATGTAATTTCATATCATTTGTGCTATCTGCACTTGCTCTGATCATTCTTGCTTCCTGGCATGATAAGCCCCATAGCCTACAGGTCACAGGTGATCTCATTTATCTTATTTCAGCCTCATATCCTAGCTTAGCAGCACCTCAGAATTAATTCTTACTTTAAAGTATAAAGCAGTTTGTGTGCCAGGCACTGGACTAGCAAAGAGGTTAGTCTCAGTTATAAAGGGCTTCTTGGTATCAGAGTTTTACCTCTGGCTTGTCAATGCCCATATTTCTCCTAATTGATTAGTCTATTGACTTTAATAACTGTTTGTCCTGCTCGTTGATACTCACGACTTCCAGTTCTTAAGTATCCTATTAATTAATGATTCATTACTTGCACCAACCTTGGCTATTTTTATTGTCTCTTTACTTTTTTAAACATGCCTAGGCTCTGACATTATTTTATTGTGACAGTTCACCAAGATATATTCTGATCAGCAATAATCTGGTTTTTTGATCACATCTGACTTAGGCTCCAAATCAGCTCTCTTACATTAATAATTTTAATTCCTTTTTTAGCTCCATCAATGGACTAGGTGATGACAAGTGTCCTATGTGATGAGCTTGACAATTGTAATGACTCCCCATACTACCCTAGCTGATATGCCTAAAATAATTACAGTCAGACCATTCTCCTTGCCAGTGATTAATTCAAGGTGAACAGGCCTAGGTAATTTGAAACAATGAGCTCATAAATGATTGGCTAGAAAACTTTGAGAAAGGTTCCCCCACACATAAGAGAGAGTCATCGGAAGCCAGTCTTTGCTCATTTTTAAATTGACAGCTTGGAAGCATGTACTCTGGATTGCAACTGGAAACCCTGATACCAATGAGCAGCTAAATATTAAGAGGAAAAAAGAGTTCTGAGAGAAAAAATGAACCTGTATCCTTGACATTGTTGAATCACTGCATCAACCAAATCAAGTCCCCTTAATCTGGATTTTTTTTTTGTATGTGAACTTCTTTCTACTTGAATAAGACTATGAAATAGATAACGCACATCAGTGTGAGATAATATGGTAGGCAGAATAATAGTTCCCCATCCTAATAATTCCACATTCTAATCCCCAGAACCTGTAGATATATTATATTATATGACAATGGGGACTTTACAGATACATTTACTGTTAAAACCTTGGTATGGGGAGATTATTTTGGATTATCTGAGGTGAGCTCAATGTCATCACAAATGTCCTTAAAAGTGGAAGAAGGAATCAGAAGAGGAAGGCAGAATGATGGATATGAGAAGGACTTGACCTGCCCTTTCTGGTTCTGAAGATGGAGGAAAGGGACCATGAGCCCAGAAATGTAGCTGACCTCTAGAAGCTAGAAGAGGCAAGGAAGTAGATTCTCCCCTGCAGACTCCAGAAGGGAATGCAACACTGCTGACACCTTTATTTTCACTTGTATTGAACTTCTGACCTACAGAAATGAAACATAATTTTGTATTTTATGCCACTAAGTTTGTAATAACTTGTTACAGCAACAATAGAAAATCAATACAGCAGGAGAAAAGCCACTACAGATATCAAGGAGCTTACCTGTTGCCCATAGGTAGGGCTTGCTGTTCTGTTAGACATAAACAGTTTCTCAGAATATCAACATTAGACAAGGCTACTGTGACTTTGATGGATTGAAAGGCTCTGTAATCATGTCTGAACACAGACAAAATCACGCATCACATACCTAAATCATAAAAATGACCAACCGTCCCTCCATCCCAGTCAATGTAAGTGACTACTGCTCCCTTATCAATTATCGTTTTAGCATTGTTTGGTCTTTGCTCCTAGATAAGCTCTACTTAGATGTCCAAAATACAAAATTGTCCTTCATGTAAGTATTCAATCCTTAGTAAAGCCACACATCTTTAAATGTTCTACAAACCCACCTAAAATAAGCTCAAATCTGGTAATAAGAACTGTCTTATACATTGTTACTGAGATGCCCCACAGTTCCCTCATGATGCTTGTTTTGCTTTTCAGAAACTAGTAAAAAATGAAACTTGTTCATCTTCAGATGTGGTCCTATAGGTCTTTGCCTAGAGTACATGGACAAAAAGTTTATACACATACAATTTTTAAGCAAGTAGGTTTATACACATACAATTTTTAAGCAAGTAGGTATGTTTACCCTATAATTAGAGGTACAAAAAATAGCAAATTCTGTAGACCAAAATTTCTAATTTCTTTCATTCATGTCAGTGCTAGTTTGATATCACAAATGGTGAGTGAGGACACATGGAGTGACAAATGGTGAGTGAGGACACATGGAGTGAAAAATGGTGAGTGAGGACACATGGAGTTCACTAATCTACTTTGTGGATATGTCCTTGTCATGGGGAAAGACTATGCTTATGAGAAGCCAAGGCTGGAACCCACAGTGAAGACACGTTCAATCCTAGGGCTGAGTTAAAGGTACTAAAGACAGCCAAACATCAAGGTCATTGAACAAGAGAGTAAAGTGCTGTGGGTAAGCTTTGATGTAGTTATTGAATTCACTTTATTTTGTCAGGTTGAGAGATAATTTACCAAGAGGTTATATATCTGTGTGTCCCTTGATATGATGCTCAGTAAGTGCTATAGGGGTAGGCTCTACTGCTCAAGGATATCAGAATGATGCCTAAAATATTGCTGTGTAATTCAGGTCACTATATTTTAAAATCAAGTATCCCTAAATGCTTATGAAAGTGTTTGTCACTGTTAGGCAAAGATTCTGACTGTGTAATGTAAAAAGTAGGTTATAGGCTACTAGTGCCAATTAATTGCAGTGCATATCTTAAATGTTTAAAAATGTGCCCTAAATGTTAATGAATTTTTACTTATCAGTAATATCAAATATTTATACAGTATCTGCATAGTTTTAAGAAGTATGCAATCTTCTAAAAATGTAGATCTTATATCAGATATTTTAGAGAAAAAGATCAAGAATAGATAAATACTAAAAATTAGTAATTTAATTCAGTGGCATACCAAGGACAAGGGTATATGAGTGGTCTGTCCTAGTCAGAAGGAGTATTTTTATTATTGACATTATTTAGAAAGAAATTCAGTACCTAGAGATTTAAAAAAAAAGCGGATTGGATTTTAGTCCATTTTATTGTTTTAAAATTCTCTACAAAAAATGCACCCTCCTGGTTCCTACACTGGGCAGACTGAGCCCATTGTTTACCCTCTCAGTATCTCACTGTCCATCTCAGTTTTATGGAATAGAGCTAACGTTATAAGTGGACTAAGATGGTAGAAGATTATGGCTCCATTCAAGGACCAGATTTATTCCCATTTAATATAGTTATTTCTCCATCCCTTTGGACATTGTCTTCATCAACAAAGTGAAAACTTGGCCTTACATACATTGCAGGTGGGAATTTAAAATAGTATAACTGTTTTGGAAATTGTTCTGGCAGTATCTAATATAGTTATGCATACTTTTCCTATGACCCCGCAGTTCTAGGTCTTTATTTGAGAATAGTGAAAACATGCGTTTATGCAAAAATTTTAACAAGAATATTTATGGTAGTTCTTTTCATTATAGCCGCAAACTAGAATCAACTCAAATTCCCTTCAATAGGAAAATGCATAAAAATATTCATACAAGGGAATACTACCTAACAATGAAAAGAATTGATATATTGCTACATGCAATAACGTGGATGGGAAAGTGGCTTACGTATTTTACACTATGTAAATATACCCCAAAACGTCAAAGCTAGATCACAGGCACATCACTGTTCTATCTTGTGTGAACTGAAGAATGCAGGCAAGACCAAACAACTTATTTTCACTTATATTTATTAAGTAAATGAAGTTACGAAGTCTCACTTAGCCACAAGGAAGTGTGGAAAGAGTTTTTCTATCTGGGTAACACATGTCCAGAATGAAATTTATTACCTTGGAAAAAAAGCAGTAAAAAGTTTAGTTATACAACTACAAAATTTAATAACTATGAATTTATATTAATATGTATATAGATTCATAAAATCCTCTATAAACAATTTTTGTTTATTAAAATAAGGGTAATTCGTTCTAAGAGACCAATAGAGATTCATTTCATCCCAAATACTATTTGATGTACTAATCACAACATTTTACACTGATTTAACATAAAAAATAATAATTAACCACTTAAACCCAGAGACTTGCTTTCATAATGCCTATTTAAATGTTGACTTATTTTAACAGCCTTAATTGCTATTGTTTTGATAGATACATCTATTAATACCTTCTCTCACTTCATAGTGTCAGAATTATGATATTTGCAACTTTTCCAAAGATTATGAAAATAATATTTGCAGTGATTTTGCTTTAAATATATGTTCTTTCCTATCCTGAATAGCTAAATTTAATCTTCAAAACTGGCAAGTTTAAATATCTATGCTTAGGTGTAGATTTTCCTCTGCACAATGGGGATTTCTTTTCTAAACCTAGTCTCTACTGATTTCATAATATTTATAGAACATATAAAGTAAAAAGAGAATCGGAATGTTTGGATAATTATGACTTTTATTTTTGTACTTTAAATTTATTCTTCAAATAACCTCATTTGTATTTCATCACAATTAATATTCATCTTTATATTGCCTTTTGTGTTAGCTTATTGAAAGATCAGTCTCCTGCGAGCTCTCCACTTCCTTGTCTCCTGTCCATTCCCCGGTGCCCTGCAATCTGACTTCTGTTTCCATCACTTTAAATAAACGAATCTCTTCAACTTGCCTGGGAAAATCTTTTTAAATAAATCCAAAGCATGCTTTTTAGTGATTTTCCTTAATTGAATTTGGCAGCATTTGACATTGTGGGGGAAAAAAGTCTCTTTTTAGCTTCTTTCCTTCCTTTCCTCCTACCTATCAGAATGCTTCTGCAGTTCCTTTCTTTGGCTCTCCTTCAGTCTGTAAGTGTTGTAATTATTCAGGTTTTTAATCTTGGCCCATAGCCTTCTCTTATCACTCTACGTGCCTGTGACATTCTGGTCAAAACATTTTTGACCCCCAAATTGTCATCCTTGACCTTTGTTGAGCACCAGTTTCCCACCACCGTCACCCAATATAGACGTCTCCAAGTACCCCAAGCTCATTTTAAAAGTAAACATACATTCTTTCTGAACTGATTTTCTTCATGTATTTGTTATTTTTGCTAATTATATCATTTTCCATTCTCTCAACTAGAAATCTTGAAATATCATCCCTTATTTAACCTCTTATTAATATCTAAAAACTACTGAAATTTTTTAGCTACTCAGTATTCTCATTACCTTTATAATCTTTGAGGCCCTATTCCTTTGTTTAGATTATTGCAACGGGATCTAACTTATCTTTGTTTTTGTCCTTTCCAATTCATCCCCCAAATTGTTAGTTATCTTTCTAAAGCACAAATACAATCTATCATAACCCATAAAGATAGTACTCAGAGATTATACATTTTTTCTTTAAAATATAAACATGTAGCCATATATATTTGATTAAGATTTTTAAAAGAAACGGTTCAAAAAGATGACCCTAGTGGCACGAGACTCCTGCATCTGTTTTGCTGGTAACATTTGAGCCTATTTATTTCTGGACTGCAGACTGCATCGTCAACCATGCAGACACGGACAGGCAACGTGCCGCTTGACCCCCACACGGTAGTGCTCATGAGCTCTGCAGCCTGCCAGATAAGAGAAAAATAAAAAGATCAACATCAAAACTTCTGAACTGTATTTATTGGATTTATAAAGCATTCAACATCAGTAAACCGGAGCTTCAGCAACTAGTAAGCAAGTTTCCCTTTTTGAAGGAGATAGCAAAACTCTGAGCCTAGGTCAGAAGGGAGTTTGAGGCCAGCCAGAGCTGATATGATATCAAGTATTTTCCTTAGTAATCATATTTAAGAACAGCTAATCCAGTGTCTGACACATAGTAGGCTCTCAGGAAATACATGCAGATCTGAATCTGAACAAGAAAAGAAGAATGGTGAATAGGAAATCTACTTCCATTTCATTTCATGCAGTCATGCGTACAAAGGATCTGGGTAACTCATTTCAGAAAAGAATTCCAACTCTAGGAAACTCCTGAATCATCAGGCTATAATTGTGCTTAGAAGCCTGTGAAGATAAGCAAGCAACCACTGTATTCTGGCAAGTAAGTTCTTTATAGGGCACTGAGGAAAATGTACATAAAACTATGAACTAATGTGTAGGGTCAGCTAAATGCTACAAATGTAACCCCATCTGAAGATCAAGTATTAAACAGCTCTAGGATAAGCCGTGTCACATGTAGAAAGATCATTTCACCAGGATGAAGAACTGTGTTCTCCTACTGGGTCTGATGCTTCCTAGCTTTGTAACCATAGGCAAATCTTGTTTCTTCACTGCATCTCACTTTTCCCATCATGAAATGGGGATAGAAATAGAGTTGCTTTGGAGATCAGATGAAATCAGATGAGATGCTTTGTAAAACTTTGAAATGACGAGTTACCATGTGCTGGTTCCATGTTTAACAGTGAAGCTTACACGTCTTCAAGGTAATTGGTAATGCAGAGATGGAAGTGGCTATGGAATTTTGCTCTTTCAACAAAAGATGCTCTCTGACGTTAGTAACAAAGAATTAAAATCCTAGTGTCAGCACTTCCATCTGCAGGCAGGGAGGTAGAAGGCAGAGTCATCACTATACTAACAACAGGATTAAAGTGATAGCCAAATACCAATGCCTGTATTTTGAACCTAGTTTGATCCTTTGAAGGTAGCTGCTTGCAGCTTCATAAGTAGATAATTATTATTTCTTTCAAATGTTACATTACTGCCTACGGTTATAATGAATTGAAATCCTAAAACACAGCCAAATCATGACGAGCAAAGAGGAAGACTGAAGTTCCTCCAGGCAAACTCTGCTGTGTATGTTCAGTCTTGACAGTAAGCTGAATGGTGGAAGCACGCTGGAGCTCAGGAGAAAAATCACAGCATGCTGAGAGCCACACCTTGTGCAGATGAATCTCATGGGAAACAAATGATAATAAAACTTCTCCTCAACAAGAAAGACAGTGCTTACTGCCATGCCCTAAACGACTGGTGAATTCACTAGTGAAATATATCCATTGTGCTCTGGTGAGTTCATGTAAGAGAGGAACCTTTCCATTTTTATCCACACAATTTATTTCTCAATGTGTTTGTAACGTTAGGGAGGTAGCTTGTCACAAAGAAAGCTATAGGACCAAACCAAAGAAATCATTTTTTAATACAAAAATAGAATGGTCTTGTTTTTTGTGTTTTATTTTGTTTTTCCATTTATGTCCCCATGTGGGTATCAAGTATGTATCATCAAACATAAATGTCTTCTAATTTTACATGTTGAAATGAATGGGTAATCTTAAATCTTGCTCAACAGAAAATTAGATCAGGATCTTGATTGTAATAGGAATCAAATTGAGGTTCTGGCTGTGTTAAGGTTTTTCTTCATGCAAATGAAATCTGAGGAAACTGCTTGAAATCCTAGCATTAAAATATATTGCATGAAGATATGCCACAGAATATGTCCAAAGGGTGTTTAAAGAATTTGGAACACATACTGGAAACCTATGCAGTTATGGATCAATGGTTCTCTTTTAGACAAGAACTAATGTGGCTCCAAAATTTGAAACATTCTGTAAAAATGCCTCAACACAATACTAAGATTCTACCATTCATGGGTTTCAGATTATATTTAAATCTCACATGCCTCTACGGTCCCTATCATGATATAAATAATATTTGAAATTTTTTTCCCTGGCTATTTAGTAGTGAGCATCCTAAGGGAGACACCATGCCTTGTAAAAAGACTGGAATCCCTGTTATCCATACTTCTCAACTGATTTCAATTATTTCCAGCTTTCACCTAAATGCAAGTCATTTCCTGCTCTGTAGATAGTCCAACAACCCACTGTGGAACTCTCACATCACCCCAAATAGCATTGTACCACTCTAAAATAAACTTTTCATGTCACAAGACCTTTTATTAATAGCACTTCACTTTAAATTGCATTTAAAACTAAGTGCTACAGCAATTTCCTGAGCAATAACTAGAATTTACTGCAGCTTTTCTTCATTTGATAACCTTTCATCACGTACAGTAGATGGATGGCAAATCTAGCCAATTAAAATTGAGACATTATTTTTTTGCCTTTTTATAACCAAAATTTACTTTTCTTGAAGGAGACATGCTAGCCTTAATTACTGTCATTGTTTACTTAGCACACGGTAGCCAGTCGGATTTCAAAGGAGAAGTATATGTTACAGTGAAAGTTTCAAGTTTTCCAAGTGCACCAATGCCTTCTACATGCAGGTGGGGCTTCTTAAAGCAGAGTGTATTTCTACAGCTGCTGGTCTTTCACACCTGTCAAATGGTCCTGGCATTGCTACAGTTTGTCCTTCAGGAATAAATGAACACAATGATCAAATATCATCCCCCACATAAATCTTTCCTTATTCATTCTCAATGTGGTAATGACTTAAAAACTCTTTTGGAGAGTTAATTCCCAAGTAGAAAATCTTGGATGTGAGAATTGTTATTCTTGTTAAAACTTATTTTTTATTTTTTCGGTATTATCATCTTTTTGGTCAAAGTTAACAAAATCTGTAGAACCAATTAGCTAGATTATTCATGTATGTGTTCTAGCCAAGGCATACAAGGAAATCCCCTAATTAAAAATTACCCTCTTCCCGATGTAAAAAATCAGAGTATATTGACATTTTTCAGAAGCTGTAACACATTTCTTATTCAAACTTGTCTTTTTAAAAATGATAAAAGTAAATCCTGGTTAGAATAAGTGACACGGTCAGTTTCGCACAGAGACAGCTTAGATGGAAACTTTGTCCTATATGCCAGCTGCTTCTCTAATGAGTGTAATTTAGGTTAATAACCTGCTTGTTTTAAAATAAAAATAATTATAGGGGTAGTTGAGCCTATCAGCCAGTCATTCTTTAATATGAATGAATTTAAATTATTTTCTTCTCAAATTATATCAGTTGCAGAAATGAGGGGAGTAATAAGCATTTTTGGTGTGAGAGAGGGTTGTTGGATCTTCAACAGAGAAAATACAGTGTCAAAAGTCGGAGGTTGTAGTTTTTAAAAAATATATATATATATCTCTCTAAAGATCCAAAAAAGAGGAGCAGGCAAAGGGCACCCAATAACACAAATAATCTATTTTGTAATTTTTCCAAAGGCTTTGATGGCAAACTTATTTTCTATTGAAACTTACATGCCAAGATGCTTTAAATACATGCTTGTCTTATAAAGAGACTACACAATAACATCAAAACAAAGATTTTTTCTTCATAGAAAAGAATTTGGGGAAAAGAGGTATAGAAAAAGGAAAAATAAGAACTTATGGTGGCTATGGCTTGACAGTTTGGGAGGATTGTCAATAGCAGTGTAGTATTGTTATGTACACATTGGGGCTTAGAACGTGATACCCCAAATGTGGCACTTCAGCATGCTGAGTACCTTGAACTGAAGGAGATTGGAAGGGCCTCACAGCAAGAAGTTCTTTGACCTTCTTTCATCCTCTTTTTTGCTTCCTCCATTTCTCCCCCTAAGCAAGTGATAGAAAATAGAATTCTTCTTCCTTAATTAAGGTGGGTCATAAAATCTAGAATTTCTCTCTTCCAAAGAAAGCCATAAAACCTGGAGAGGTCACTCTCTGTCCTACCTCCCCTAAATTTAAGGAAGCCATATGATCCTCATTTCAGGAGAGGCCTGCCCCATACCCAGGGGTTGGGGTGGGGGACTGCTACATAGAGAAGCCAAAAAGAAACTGAACAAACAGGGCTTGCTACGTTCCCCTCAGTTTATTATCATTACAACATACTCTTTCTGTCCAATCACATTTCTATGTTGCTATCTATCCTTAACAGAACCTAAGCATACAAGTATAGTTTTCCCTAGGTCTTTGAGTCTTCATTTCTGAAGACTCCTGTGTCATGTAAAACTTTGTTAAATAAATTTGTTATACTTTTGCTAAGTTGTCTTTTGTTATAGGAGTGTCCACCATGACCCTTGTAATGGGGGCAAATAGATAATACCTTTATTACATACATACATATAGTAGCAGACTCTGAATTTTGTCAGGTGTATATTTCATACAATTTTTTACTCAAAGAACTGAACAGAGCAGTTTTGAACAGTATTTTTCTTTGCATGGCTGACATGGTCAATTGATACTAACCATTAGCCCATTAATAAATAACACTGAATCCACCGCAAAAGTTAAAAGAAAATTCATAAAATGGGTTTGGCCCAAACATTCCTGTAGTGGAGAAAATTTTTTTTTGAGAACTCTAAATTTTTGCTAAAGCCCTGATCTGTTTGTTTGTTTTAATGTTCAAAACTTATTTAGGCTTCAATATAGATATAACCACAGATAAGAATAATTTTTAAATTAAAGCTCTGTTTATGACTATTTGTATTTATTTTGAAGTCTAAAGAAGTATCTTCTTATCTATATCAGTAAACATGTGTTCGGCTGTAAGTAGCAGAAAACCAGATGAATAGTAACTTATATAATATAAAGTTTTAACTTATTCAAAATAAACATTTAATTACTTCATGAACAAGACCATGGTAGGCAGTCTCAAGCAGATTTCTTTATCCTTCTATTCCACTATTCTTGCCATGTAGGCTTTTTGTATTTTGTATTTTTCTCATTATAGCTCAAAGATGGCTATTGTGGCTCCTGACATCAACATTTCATCTAAAGGTGAAAAGTATGATGCAAAACTCATGGAAATAAGAGTCCCCTAAAAGATGTCCTCTTGAGTATTGTTTGCCACAACTAGGTATATATCTAACTCTAGACCCATCACAGGCAGAGGGTAGGGCCATGGTAACGGTGGTTTTAGTCTAATCATGAATCATCCTCTGAAATTGGCAAAAGGCAGATTCTACCTGCTTCAGAATTGGGCTGTTAGTAGAGAAGAAGACAGATGTAAATGTAACTCTTTATTAAGCAATAATAGTATCTGCCTTATCACTACTGGAAGGAGAAAAGATAATGGCAGGAAGTCATGGCAGGAAGTTCACTATGCTATTATATATCAAGTGTTATTTGAAACAATGCAATTAAAATATATTTATTAACATACGCAGTTTAAGTATTTATAGATTAAATTCACTTAAACAACATTTATTCACCAACATATTGGTTTTTAAAACAGGTAAATTATTAGACTATGTAAAATTATAAAAATAGTTTGAATGTTGGCACTGCCTAAATATTTTATATTTCCTCAGGGGTGGTTGGTTGTAGCACTGTATATAAATAATTAACATCAAAATTGCTTACAATTTAACTAAGAATTACAAAGAGGAAAGAGCCACGTATTAGTTTTGTATCACTGGTTGTAACACAATCATTTCTCAATAAAACTGGGGGAAAGAGAAACGAATTACTGCAAACTTAGTCATTAAAACAACAAAGTGTATGATCTTCCAGTTTTGTAGGTCATAAATTCCACAGGTATCTCACTGGAATAAAATCAAGATGTTGACAGGGTTGTGTTCCATTATGGAGGCTCTAGGGGAAAATGTTTTCTTGCCTCTTTCAGCTTCGAGGGGTTGCATTCCCTTGTGGGTGTCCCTCCTCCTCTATCTTCAAAGCCAGTTGTGGCAGTTTGACTCATTTTCATATGACATGTCCGTGATTCTTCTTCCATACTCATATCTTTCTCTCTGACCACAGCTTGGGATGGTTCTTCAATTTTAAAGACCCAAGTGATGAGATGGGGCCCACCAAGATAATCCAAGATAATCCTATCTCATCATGATTAATCTCCTCTACGAAGTCCCCCTCATTATGTAAGGTAATACATCCACAGATTCCAGGGATTAAGGCAGAAATACATTGGGGAGTAGGTAGTGGACACTATTCTGCCTACCATAATTTTTTTTCTAATCTCAATAAAATATTCACAGTTGCATTCTGAGATGATACTTTTAAAGTGTACTTTATTATTTTGTCCTCAGCATCTAAAAAAATCCTACAGATAATTTTTAAGTGACTCTCATTAGATGCATATAGTTTTTGAAGAAAAGGGATTCCCCCTGAGTATATTAGCATTAATATTTTATTTGCATGCATGCATATATGTCCACCACACAAACATACACCATAGACACATCCTCTACACACATGCCCCACCTCCCACTCATGCCTCTCCCCCACACATAAAATTTAACAGCTTAAATCAGCTGTATCTTTGTTTCTAAAAGATTAAATATGTTTTATGTCTTCTATGCATTTATTCCTGCACAGTAAGTCTAAAATTTCATTGTTGCCCACATAAATAGAAGTGGATTTTCTATCGTGAGAAGGTGAGCCACAAGAGTGGGATCAAATAAAACATTAGCCATAAATCACCTCTGCCTTGTCAGATCAGTCCACTTGAAACTTTCCAGCAGATGATAACATGTCACGCCCCATTGTGTGAGTTTACTTTGTCATTTGGAGACACAGGAATTTCTTCACTTCTTTCCTCAGATAGTTTGTCTTCAGAATTTGTTGCTCTGAATGATTCTAGCCTCGTTAACTTCTTGGGGAAAAAAAGAAGAGCACATTCTTTTCAAATAATACAACATAGAATAAGAAACATCATCATGAGTTTCATCTTATTTATTTTTAGTAAGTTTTATTTTTAAAAGTAGAATATTCTTGAAATACTAAATGTTTCAATTGAGAACATTTCAGTAAGTTTTATTTTTAAAAGTAGAATATTTTTGAAATACTAAATGTTTCCATTGAGAACATTTCAGAACTAAGACTTGTTTGATTAGATTTTCACATATGAGTGATATTAATTTATTATGCTTCATAGCTAATGATTGTTTGCTATATATAATTTTTGGTTAGGAGAGATGAATCCGTATAGATTGAATTCAATATTTTAACTAGTAAGTTTGGATAAACATTCTTCATGACTTTTTTTTTAGTTAAATCTCTACTAAATAAAATAAGGTGATAAGTTTTCTTGCTTTTGCATTTTAGTCAAAACTACCTTTTTTTTCCCAGAATAGACACTTTTCAAAAAAGTGAGAATTTGGGAAAATGACTAAAGTAAGTACCAAACTAACCTGGAGGCATTAGCTTCTAGGTCATATAGGAAAGATTTATTTCAAGGACAGAAGATTTATTTCAAGCTTGAGAGAAGACAACTTGGAGTAACTTTTATTAAACAATTTATATTGGGATTACTAGGAGGGAAAGTTTGTTAAGTATCTAATATGTTTTTTGCCTCTCTGACTTCAATATGCATAGTTGGATAGCCTTTGTCCCTCTAGTGACAGCTCCATGTTAGCAATAGGCACCACATGAGTGGTAAATTTTCTTCAAAGACAGATGTCAAAAATTACACCCATCCCTATGTGTCTATGCCTCTCTTTTTGCTGAATGGTGAGCGCTGTTTCCACCTTCCTGGAGTCTGGGTTGGTCCTGTGACTTGCTTTGACCAACAGGACGTGGTGAAATTGCTTCTGTGCCAGTTTCTGAATCTAGGCTTTAAGACGATTGCTGACTGTTGCTTTTCTTCTGTTGGAATCCAGCCACCATGCTCTGAGGAAAAATTCTAGACTAGTGGCCAGAGAGAGGTCACATGAAGGACAACCAAATGCCCAGCTGACAGCCAGCACCAACTGTCAGACTTGGGCATGAGGACTTCTTGGACATCCAGCCTTGCTGTGCTACATTATGCCCTGCTAAAGGCAGCCACATGAGTAACTCCAGCTACTACCACATGAAGAAAAGTACCATGCAGCTGGTCCTAGCCAACCACAAAATTGTGAGGGAAAACAAAAACAAAAAACATTGTTTTAGGAGACCACATTTTTGGAGTGGTTAATTACAAAGTAGTATAAAACTAAAATATTCATATATTGTGAAGGCAAACCCCATTCTCATAACTAAACCCCCTACCAGAATTAGACAAAAAGATTTTAAGAAAACAAAGCCTTAAATATTCTTAGGCTATATAGCCAAAATATCTATTATTATGCTCTTCTCTTTGTCTTTTTTTTATTCATATCAAACCCACTTCTCTTTTTCCAATGATCAACAATGCTGGTAGATTAGCAAAATTGATTTTTGTTCTCTGAAGTGCTTAAATTATTCAAAGACAAGAATAAGTTGAAATACTGAAGTAAATTTTCTCTAAAATTGCATTTGGAACATAGTGGCTATTATAAGGAGGCCTAAGAATTGGGGAATAAAATCTCTGTGATTTTCTGTGAGACTGAAACAGAAAAAAAAAATCAAGCAATTTGTAGTTATAAAAAGGGGGTGGGGGAGGCTGAAGTTAGCAGCCCATACTCTAAGAGATGATTTATAAATGGGTTTATATAGGGGCCTGGGATATGCCTGTGCCTGATCAAGGTGACCAGGCTGTAGCCTCAAGTAGTCATGTCTGGAATGTGATTGATGTAAAAGAAAATTGCAGGCTGTTCAATCGTGTCGTACCTTGCTTGACTTGACATAATAGTGCTTGTGGGCACTCAGAAAGAAAAAGAACACTGCAGAGCATGAATTTTCAGCGTGCATCCAACACTGTTCAGAGAAAGCAGCACTTTAATTCAAGGGGCCAAAGTTATTTCAATAGAAAAATTCCTAGATTGGAAAAGGAAAATCCATCAATTCACAGAGCTTCATACTCAGACCCTACAAGAACATCTAAGTTTACTTGCTCGAATTTTAGTTTCTCCAGTCTTATGACTTATATTTTAGAGTTTGAATGGACTTGTCCACTAGAAAGGGGTTGCTTGTATACACAATTGACTCCAATTCTTTGGGAGGAAAAATTATTTCATTATAGAGAACATTAAGCCACTGAATTATTGGATACTATTATACCATATAATACCTCTACAAAATGCATCATAATGGTGGGTGAAGAACAGTAGAATGAATCTTGAGGCATGGACATGGTGAGCATAGTCAACTGTGATCACTGGCTAAATAAGTGGTTTACTCCAATATTCAGATAATAAATAAAATCTGCAGCTCAGCAAATCACAAATGGATATTTGTCATAGATTGTTGGCATCTAGTCGTCAAAAACATAAATGTTAAATCTATAATTACTAGGATTCTGGAGTATATGCTAACATCTGGTGATACATAGGTGTTATTTTAAAATTGATTAGTGTTTCTTAATAATTCTGAGCCTCATCAAATCTGAGTATGTTTATAAAAATCAAATTACACTGGATCAAATAGTCACGAGTATTAATGGTACAATTTGTGTTTGCCCTTCTCAACTGACCAAACGTCCAGTTGACATCTTTGTCTGCCTCTTAGTCCCCTCTTCCCCTCATATCTTTTAAAATTTGTAAAAACATGATAAAATGGATTTTTTCACTTTTCTAAACTTCAGTGTCCTACTTACCTACGTCTGAGAAGTGAGAGTGGGTGAGCTGAAACCAATTGCAAATGTATGTGTTTGAGTCACATGAAATGAATTAAAATGCATAGAGTTACAGCTGGGTCAGTTAGCTAATGGCATCAGCTTTTAGTGACAGAGGGTTTAAGGAGATTTCATAATTGTTTCATGCCTGATTATAAACAATTAAATACTATGGTTAAAGTAAATATTGGTAGATGGGATTGAGTGGTTGTACACCCTGGTTTGCCTGGGACAGTCCTGGTTTATACCTGCTATTACAGCGTAAATTTTAGTAATGGTCCCTGCTATAGTTTGTACATGGTTTGTTTGACCCCTCCAAATCTTACACTGAAATCTGAACCCCAATGTTTGAGACAGAGCCTAATGGGAGGTGTTGGGTCATGGAGGTGGATCCCTCATAAATACCTTGGTGCTGTCCTCATGGTGAGTCAGTTCCTGCTCTATTATTAATAGTTTCCACAAGAGCTGGTTGTTAAAAAGAGCCTAGCACCTCCCTCTCTGCTCTCTTGCTTTCTCTCTCACTTACTTTCTTGCTGTGTGTGATCCCAGCACAAGCTGGTTCCCCTTTACCTTCCACTGTGAGTGGAAGCAGCATGAGCCCCTTGCCAGAAGCAGATATTGATGCCAATGCTTCTTATACAGCCTAAAGCAGTGATCCCCAACTTTTTTGGCACCAGGGACTGGTTTCATGGAAGACAATTTTTCCATGGACAGGGTAGAGGGCATGGTTTTGGGATGATTCAAGCACATTACATTTATTGTGCAGTCAAACCTCTCTGCTAATGATTATCTGTATTTGTAGCCCCTCCGCAGGGATAGCATCACTTCCTCAGCTCCACCTCAAATCTTCAGGCATTATATATAAGGAGCGCACAACCTAGACCCTCACATGCACAGTTTAGAGTGGGGTTCATGCTCCTATGAGAATCTAATGCCACTGCTGATCTGACAGGAGGTGGAGCTTATGTGTTGATGTGAGCAATGGGGAGCAGCTGTAAACACAGATGAAGCTTTGCTCTCTTGCCCACCACTGACCTCCTGCTGTGTGGTCCAGTTCCTAACAGGCCACAGACCACAACCAGTATGTGGCCTAGGGGTTGGGGACCGTAGACCTAAAGAACCATAAGCCAATAAACCTCTTTTCATTATAAATTGCCCAGCCTCAGGTATTCCTTTATAGCAACACAGATAGACTAAGACTTTTGCTTTCAAAAGTGTCTTACGTTTAGGCAGATAAATTTGATTATCACTCTAGTTTAGAAAAATTGGATAATAGATAAAGAGTGAATTAAAGTAGGTACCATTAATAAGTTATTTGGTTTCTTTTTCATCTATGTTAGAAAGTTATGCATGCATTATGATACGTTAAATTTCTCAAACAGCTAAAGTCAGATTGTTCTCTAGGAACCTGACTACTCACCAGCTTGTTTCTTTCCAATCACTGTCTTCCCCATCAACACCTCCCTTTATTCACTTCCAAGCTCTTGAAAATACAAAGTGTTCAGAACTCTGGCTTAAAGGTATTGAAGTCTAATACTAAATAATAAATAATAAAAGAAGAGTTCTTTAACTTTTCACTGTCTTAGGCATGGAGCAGGGAGTTGCAAAGAAACCAAACAGTAAGTTAAAAAAATTCAGAAGAACTCCATTTCCCTCCTCCTCAAAACATATAAAATCAAAGTTTGAACATGACAACTTAGCAATTTAAATTTCTTATCATGTATAGTTGCAGGAATTCACATTAAAAACAGTATATATTTTTAATACTAAATTATTATCCACATACTAAATTATCCACTATTCAAAATTTACCTAAAGTTTCCATTGTTTCTTATGTGGGTACTTGTATTCATTCTATTTAAAAGCATTTTTGGAAAAATCAAATCTTATTTTTATGTACATTAAATAATCACTTTTCCTTGATTTTAAAAACAATTATGTAACATTTTATTCTGCCCCTGCTTCAGTTTGTATGCAAAATTATGTTGAGGGAATGATGCAGTGTTTCATGTAAGAATATGAATTCTGGAGCCAGAAGTACCTGGTTCAAGTTTTGGCTCTGGCACTTCTTGCTGTGTAACTCAGAGCAAGTCATCAACCTTTATGTGCCTTGATTTTCTCACCTTTAAAATGAGAGTAATAGACCTACCTCATAGGTCGGTCATGACCAATCAGTTAATATTTGTAAAGAGTTAAGAGTTAAAAGATTGCCTAGCA
>CAUYMX010013940.1:0-19927 GCA_963573855.1 Lepilemur septentrionalis | reverse complement strand
TCTTCTAGGATTCTTAAGGTTTCCTGCCTTAGGTTTAGGTCTGTTAACCATCTCGAGTGTATTTTTGTGAGAGGTGAGAGGTAGGGATCCAGTTTCATTTTTCTGCATGTAGCTATCCAGTTTTCCCAGCACCATTTATTGGATAGAGATTCTTTTCCCCAATGTATATTTTTGTCTGGTTTATCAAAGATTAGGTTACCATATGTAGATGGTTTCATCTCTGGATTCTCAGTCTTGTTCCAAAGATCAATACTTCTGTTCTTGTGCCAATAGCAAATTGATTCGATTATTATTGCTTTATAGTACAACTTGAAGTCAGGAAGACAGATGCTTCCCAGTTTGTTCTTTTAGCTTAAGATTGCTTTGGCTATATGGGTTTTTTTCTGGTTCCATACACTGTGAAGAATTATTTTTTCTAGTTCTGTAAAGAATGAAGATGGTACTTTTGGGGAGTGCATTTATTCTGTAGATCACTTTAGGAAAAATTGACATTTTAACTATGTTGATTCTACGAATCCATGAACAAGGTAGAGTTTTCCATCTCTTTACATCTTCTACAATATCTTTTTTTAGTTTTCATAATTCTCTTTGTATAAGTCTTTCGTATCTTTTGTTAAATTCATTCCTAGATATTTAATTTTTGGTGGGGCTATAGTAAACGGTATTTCCTTTTTGATTTGAGTTTCGACTTGTGGGCTAGATATGTTTCTTGTATACACCACATAGGCTTGTGAATTTTTATCCACTCTTTCAGTCTATGTCTCTTCAGGGGACAGTTCAAGCTATTAACATTAATTGAAAGTATTGAAATTTGAGGAAGGTTTACATTCATATTGTTGGGTAAAGTCCAGTTGCTTTGTTTTACTCCTTGCACCATCCTGCAGTTCAAGTTCTAATATTTAGCTCCTTGAAGGTTTTACTTTGAAGAGTTCTATTGCCTTTTTCAGTTTGAAAGGCCAGTCTATGAACTTCCTGTAGAGCTGGTCTGGTCTTTGCGAATTCCAACAGAGAATGCTTGTCTGAGAAGGACTTTATTTCACCCTCATAGATGAAACTTAATTTTGCCAGATAAAGAATTCTAGGTTGGGCTTCATTCTGTTTTAGAAGATTAAGCATAGGCACCAAGTCCCTTCTGGCTTGTAGGGTTTCATATGAGAAATCTGCACTTAATCTGATAGGCCTGCCTTTGAAGTTGATTTGTTGTTTTTGTCTGGCTGCATGTAGGATTGCTTCTTTTGCATTTACTTTGGTCAGTCTAATAACCACATGATGATGTGATTGCCTTTTCACATTGAGTCTCCCAGGAGTTCTGTGTGCTTCTTATACTTGAATATTATTATTTCTGGCTAGGCCTAGGATGTTTTCCTCCAGTATTTCATGAAGTAAGTTTTCGAGCCCTGGGAATGTTTCTCTTCCCCTCTGGAGCTCTATCAACCAGAGGTTAGGTTTTTTTTACATACTTCTTGTAAACCTTGGTCTTTGTCTCTTCTGTGTTCCCATTCTTCCTCTGCTTTGTTTAGGGCATAGACATAGTTTTTAAGCTCTGAGACTCTTTTCTGCATGGTCCATCCTGTTTTTAAGAATTTCCATTGAGTTTTGGAACTCTTTGAATATTTCCTTCATTTCCAGGACTTTTGTTTGATTCTTCTTTATCAATTTAATTTCTTTGGAGAATTTTTAATTCATTTCCTGAATTGTTCTTGTTGTTTCCCTATGTTGGGAATCAATTTTCTCTTCAAAACCATTGAGTGTTTTCACAATCCATATTTGGAATTTTTCCTCTGTTAGTTTAATTGTATCATATATGTTAGTGTAAGTAGGTGGTGATTTAGTACATTCTTTTGGAGGTGACCTCTCTCTGATCCTTCATGTTTCCTATGATCTTTCTCTTGTTTTTTCTCATCTGAGTATTTTTTCTAGGATTGTAGGTGCTGAAATTGGCTTTTGAACCCAAATCTGGTGGGCTGCTTCTACTGTCCTTCAGCCCCCAGCAGGGAAGAGGAGGTGAAGTAGAAGAACAAGTCTGGAGACTGGGTTTCAGGATGAATAGTCTCCTTTCCAGCTCCACCCAGGGAAGGGTCAGTCTGTTTGGCACAATGCCCCCAGGACAGAGTCACAAGAGAGGGCAGTTGCAGCGTCCTGGCAAGTCACAACTGGCGAGGTAATCTCCCTCACAACTGTGTGCTGCCCATATGTGTTCCACTCTCTTGACCCAGAGCACAGACCACTGGGTGGTGTGGGAAACTGCCTAAGGCTAGCCTGGCAAGTCAGGGGTCATTGTCACCACATTCCTCTGTCAACCCCTTCAGACACCAAACCTGAGCCGCCAAACCAGAGCCATGGGAATGGGAGGAGCAGTCACTGGGTTGGGGGATCAGAGGACTCTAACTTTCTATTCCGCCCCCCCCGCTTAAATGCCTGGATCCACTCATCAAGGCTAGGACAGGAAAGAGGACCATGAGTGCCTCCAGGGCACTCCTCAGCATCCCCAGGCCATGGGAAAGCAACCTACCATCTACTTAGAGCCATTCTGCCACCAACTTAGAGCTGTCGTGGCAGGCTCCTGCAGAGCAGGAGGAAGTGTAGGGAACATGGGCAGCTTCCAATCCATGCTCCTGGCCCACAGCTATCCCAGCCCTCCGAGTCCCAACTGTTCAGCTGTAGGGAGGAATGCTGGCTCTGTCTCTCCCATGCCTGCCAAACCCTCAACGAGATCCCAGGGCAAAGTCACCTGCAAGGTATATGCTCCCAGTCCTTGTCTTGGAAGCCTCCTGAAGTGAGAAGGCACTCTCTGCACTCACTACTGCAGCAGCGGGAAGCGCCTGCTCAGCTAGGGTCCTTCCCCACTCTGGGCTGGTGCAGAGGAGCACACCAGAGAATTCAAAATGTCCCTGTTCCAGTTTTTATTCCACTCAGCCCATCTGCCAGCATCATGGATTCCTGCTGAATTCAGCTCCTTCCTTGCCTGCGTGGGTGTGAGGCATGGTGGGGGAAGGGTTGTCTTCCTGGGAGTCAGAACACCCTGCTGCAGCCACTGTGACTGGCCGGGGCAGGATCCAGGTTCGTCCCCTGAGGCACATGTCTGACTCTCTGGGCTCCGCAAGTAATTTTCTGAATCACCTCTGTTTTCCACTGGTGTCCAGTGTCCCACGCTGTTTCTCTGTAGGTCCACAAAACTGGTCCTGTGGAAGTACAGATCACTCTCCTGCAGAAGACTGTCTATTTTGCCTCTGACTCTGAGAGTGGAGAGCCAGGAGGCCACCCCTAATCCACCATTTTCAAGAATCTCGCGTGTTCCCTTCTTTCACTAATGACTTAAACATATCTTTGGTACATGTTTACCATATATTTGTGTAAGGATCATATTTCTAGACTTTTAAAATTTGCGTTTTCAGTTTCTTGGTAATTATTATAGGGAAATGCAATTGCAGACGAAAAGAATTTAGCAATGTGAACCTTACAAAATATAAAGGTTAAAATTCCCTGGAAGTATATAGGTTATTTAACTTGTTTCTCACTTTCTCCTGTTTATAATACTACTAGACACTACTTCTCATCTTTTGTTGTCATTGGATTTTAAGAAAAAAATCAAAATTGCTAAAACAATAAAAGACAAGAAAGCCATATACAAGCAAACGCATAAACATAGAAATTGTAATTTTCAAATGAAGTGGAGTCTGTGGGTCCTCTCCAACTTTCTATCTCTAGAAGGGCTTGATTTCTTTCCAAGCTCAGAAACTATTTTCAAGGCCACTTCCATTAAATGGAATTACTTATTGAAAAATAAAGCAAAAACAAACTGTATAAAGCATATTTTACACTTACCTTATAAATAATTATTTTTGTCTTCAAGCACGAGGTGACATTATCAAGATCCACATGTGCCTTCTAAAATAAATACTTTCCCCAAATAATATTTACTCATTTCCTTAAGTTTACTAATACAGACTTGCCTGAGTTTTAGGCTCTAATTTTTGCTCAGAATATAATAGTAAAGGATTAAAAATTTGTCAATATAATTTCATTTCCACCTTGGTAATGGAGTTTATAGAATCTGGAAAAAAAGAAGATTATTTTCAAATAAGGAAATTATGTTCTGCTCCTTTATACACGTGTATGCATACGTGTGTGATTTGGGGTAAAAGAGGATTCTTACGTGAGGATAACCTTTCACTTTTGACAGTTCCCCTTAAACTTTAACAGAGAGAATTGAAGATCCCATGTCCTTTGTCAAGCTCTGTAGGTAAATCTCTAAGAGAATGGCAATCACATCATCCCATGAATTTTTGTTGTCCCTGGCCATATGATAACACAGGCAGAGAATTTCATGTGAGGAGGCTGGGGATATCATGGGTTGGTATATTTAGCTACACTAGTGTTATTTCTCTGTCACAGTCCATTTTGTGTTGCTCTAACAGAAGACCACCAATTGGGTAATTTATAGAAATATTAGCTTATTTTTTACTGTTCTGGAGGCTGGGAATTCCAAGGTAGAGGTGCTCATATCTTTTAAGAGTCCTCTTGTTGTGTCATCCATAGAAGGCAGAAGAGAAAGAAACTCTGAGAGAGTGCAAGACAAAGAGGGCAAAATCATTTTTAATGCAACCCATAATAATATAATAATAATCCATTCACAGGTGCATGATTATCTTTTAACAGTCCCACCTGTTAATACTATCATAACACAATTAAATTTAAACATGATACTTGGAGGAGACATTCCAAACAGCATTATTCTCATAAAAACTGCTAATTCTTGAATTTCCAGGATGATTTCCATCATATGGTTCATTGGGAATAGTTTGAAATAATTTTATTATTTATATTACTTTTAATTTACAAGTGATAAGTCCTCATGACAATATTGCCATTATGTCTGTAATTTATTTGCTATTTTATTCACTTTCTGAGACATGTAAAAGCTTGTTTCTTGCTCAAAGAAAAATACTATGAACATATAGAAAGGTACCAGCCATTTTTAATTGGTGTTGTTTTCTATAGGGTGTTTCATGTCTCTCACTAAAATAATATCCTGTCTGTTATATTATGTATCTAGATGCCAGCTGGTATGGAGTCACATATGTACACCAGAGAATAATTGTTTCAGTGGTGAGGCAATGAATTCATTATTTCTCCCTGATATTCTCATATTGGACCACCAATGAAGAAATTTTATTTAAAAAATATATTAGGTTGATCTGATCTTACATATTCCAATGACCCCCTCACTAAATTACAATAATGATCAATTTTTCTATTAGGGGATCAGAAATTAGATGTTTAGTGATTGTGTTAGATTATTGTGCATTAGTCAATAGGATTCAGAGTTCAAATTTTGATTTCCAGTCTTCCACTATCTCTGAATTTTTAATGACAGGTGTGAAAGTACACGTTCAGTTTTCCTGGTGCCTAAGATGTTTACTGTGCCAACAAGTAGATGTAAAAATATTCTTAAATACTAAAATTTATAAGTTTTAAAAATATTTGAAATATCAATATACTTTCAAATGTGTCAAATAATTCCACAAAAATTTAAACTCCCTTATCTGAAAACTTTGGTAATGTTTTCAGATTGTCTCTGTTGAAACTTCCTTGTCTTGTTTAGAAACAGATTTTTCTGGTTTTTCTTTTTAAAAATAGTCATAATAATTATTCAGTGTATCTTTCTGATATAAAACAGTATCATTGTGCCCTAAATGTTTATTGTTCATTCATATATATATTCAATATATTATGGGGCATAGATGTTTTTGATATGCAGCTTGAGTTGGGGTTATAAATGTGCCCATCAAACAAACAGTGGTCATTGTGTCTGTTAGGTGGGCTTTTGTCCTTCCCATCCTCTCTTACACCCCCTGCATGAGATCCATTTGACTTTTACTTTTCTCTGTGTAGTTGAGTGTGCATCAGTTAGTTTCAATTTATTAGAGAGTACATGTGGTATTTGTTTTTCCATTCTTGAGATACTTAACTTAGATTAATGGTCTCCAGAAGTCATTTTATCAAAATGTACTTGTTTGTTTGTGGAAGCACAATTTACATTACCAGAGATGTGGAATCAACACAAATGCCCATCAATTGATGAGTGAATTAATAAAATATATATGTGGAGATTGTGGAAAATGGCAGAATAGGGGTGGCCTCATGGCTCTATGTTCTCAGAGTTGGAGGTGAAATAGGTAGACCAGTGTATGCAAGTGAACTCCACTTCCACAGGACCAGTTTTGTGGACCTACAGAGAAACAGTGTAGGACACTGGACACCAGTGGAAAACATAGGTGAATCAGAAAATTTCTCGCAAAGTCCAGAGAGTCAGACGGGTGTCTTAGGGAGGGAGCCCAGCTCCTACACTGGACGGCAGCTGTGCCAGGGCATTCTGACTCCTGGGAGGACCATCCTTCCCACACCCACACAAGCAGAGAAATGGCTGGAGTCTGTGGGAAGCAGTGATGCAGGCAGATGAGCTGTGTGGAGAGAAAACTGGAGCAGGAAAAATTTAGAACTCTACGGTGCACTCCTCTATGAGGAGGTTCCTAACCAAGTGGGCACTCCCTGCCTCTTCATGAGTGAATGCAGAGAGTGCCTTCTCATGTTGGGAGGCTTCCAAGACTAGAAGGGAGGGAATATACCTTGGAGGAGACCCTGGCATGGAAAGTCACTGAGGTTTCAGCAGACTCTTGATAGACAGAGGAAGCGCACTACCTGCAACTGAACAGTTGGGACTCATCAGGTCTGGAATCTGTGGGATTGGAGTGTGGTTAGGAAGCTGTGCTGCATGCTGACTCTAAGTGCTGACTATAAGTAGGGGTTGGGATGTTTTCCCTAGCCTGGAAACACTGCAGGCTTCCCTGGTAGTGATCAAGGACCCCCTCCCAGTCCTAAACCAGTCAAGCAGGTCCAGCATTTGAAAGAGGTTGGGGGAACAGGAAAAAAAACCCGTCAGAGTCTGTCTGAACTACCAACTCAGCATTGGGTCCTCCCGTTCCTGCTGCTCAGGTTTAGTGTTTGAAGGGGAGGTTAGGAGAATGTGGTGACTCTTTGGTGCTCCCCTTCCCTACCCAGCTATCTTTCTTCTGTGCCAGGAGAGCAGAAACCAGCCTGTCAGGGTGGAATTGCGAGGGAGGTTGCCTCTCCACTTGCGACCTGGGGAGTCAGCACCTCCCACCCTCTCCTGCGACTCTGGCCTGGTCCTTCATGGTGAAGGGACTGTCACCATGACTAGGTGGAGATGAGAAAGAGGCTGTTCATCCTGTAACCTCATCACCAGACAGGTACCTCTGCTTCCCCTCCTCTTTCCTGCTAAAGGCTGAAAGAAGACAGAAGTAGCCTATTAGATTGTGGTGAATAATCCAGTCTCAGCAACTCCGATCATCGAGAAAGAACCCAGATGTGAAAGAATAAGTGAAAGATCACAGGAAACATTAAGGATCAGAGAGAAAAGTAACCTCCAAAAATAAATTCTTGATCATCACCAACTGATATCAACCTCCACGATACGATTAATCTGACAGAGGAAGAATTTGAATATGGATTGTCAGAAAACTCAGTGGCATTGAAGAGAAAATTGATTCCCAACATAGAGAAACCACAAGAACGATTCTGGAAATCAATGAAAAATTCACCAAAGAAATTCAATTGCTAAGGAAGAATCAAACAGAAATCCTGGAAATGAAGGAAATATTCAAATTGTTCCAAAACTCAATGGGAAGTCTTAAAACAGGATGGAGCATGCAAAGGAGAGAATATCAGAGCTTGAAGATTATGAGTATGTGCTAAACAAATGAGGAGAAGAAACAGAACACAGAAACAAGAGACAAGACCAGAGTTTACAAGAAGCATGAGATTATGTAAAACAAGCAAACCTACAGGTTGATAGAGGTGACGGTGGGCTGAGGACCATTCACAAGGGCTGGAAAACTGATTTCATGAAATACTGGAGGAAGATATGCCAGGCCTAGGCAGAAACTCAATATTCGGGTATAAGAAGCACACAGAACTCCTGGGAGACTCAACGTGAGAAGACAATCACCTGGTCACATGATTATTATGCTGACCAAGTAAAGACGAAAGAAACAATCCTTCGTGCAGCCATACAAAAACAATAAATAAAATTCAAAGGCAACTCTGTCAGATTAACTGCAGATTTCTCATCAGAAACCTACAAGCCAGAAGGAACTGGGTGCCTATCCTTAATCTTCTAAAACAGAAAATAGGCCAAGCTAGAATTCTTCATCCAGCAAAATTAAGTTTCCTCTATGAGGAAGAAAAAATGTCTTTCTGTGGCAAGCATTCTCTGATGGTATTTGCAAGACCAGACAAGCCCTGCCAGACGTTCCTAAACCATATTTTCACTCCTAACAGGGCAATAGGCACTCTTCAAAGTAACACCTTCAAAGAGTTTTAAGGCTGGAACTGGAACTGGAGGATGGCACAGGGACTAAAACAAAGGAACTGGACTTCAGCCAACAATATGAAGGAAAACCTTGTCAAATTTCAATCCTTTCAATAAGTGTTAATGGCCTAAACTGTCCTCTGAAGAGAAATAGACTGGCAGAGTGAATAAAAATTCACAACCCCAGTGTGTGCTCTATACAGGAAACACATCTAACCCACAAAGAAGCTTTCTGGGTGAAGGTCAAGGGATGGAAGTCTATCATCCAGACAAACGTAAAACAGGTGTAGCTATACTACTTGAAGACAATGTAAGATTTAGAATAACAGAGGTAAAAAAGGATAAAGAAGGCCACTTTACAATGGTGAAAGGGAAAGTCAAACAAGATGATTTAACTATTCTTAATATTTATGCACATAAAGTAGGAGCACCTAACTACATAAAACAAAGCTTCTCATACTTAATAACTTGTTAAACAATACTGCCATGGTACCAGGGGACTTCAACACTGAATGAACTGGATAGATCCTCCTAACAGAAAATGAGCAAAGAAGTAATGGACTTAAACAGGGCACTTGAACAAAAAGATCTCACAGATCTCTACAGAACATTCGACGCAAATAAAGCTGAATTTACATTCTACTCAGCAGCCCATGAAATCTTTTCCATAACTGAACACATAGTAGCCCGCAAATGAGATCATAACAAATTAAAAAAAAAATAGAAATTACACGGTGTGTCTTCTCTGACCATATAGTTACAAAACTAGAGTTCAATTCCTATAAAAACTCTCACCACTTCACAAAGTCATGAAAACTAAAAAATTTATTATTCAAAACCTCTTGGGTCAAAGAGGAAATTCAGAGCGAAATCAAGAGCTTCCTTGAACTAAATGATGAAGGAGACACAAGTTCCCAAAACCTGTGGCATAAAGCAAAAGCATACTTAAGAGGAAAACTAATAGCAATAAATGCTTATATCCAGAAGAGAGAAAACTTAGATATTGACATCCTAATGAATAAATTCAAGAAATTGCAAGAAGAAGAGAAAAACAATCCCAATCCTAATAGAAGAAAAGAAATAACAAAGATCAAAGCAGAACTAAACGAATTTGAGAACAAAAAATTTATACACAAGATCAACAAACCAGGAGCTGGCTTTTTGAAAAGATAATCAAAATGGATAGCCCAATGGCTAGATGGACAAGAACTCAAAGGCAACGGACTCTAATAAACTCAATTAGAAATGAAAATGGGGAAGTCACAGAAGACTCCATGGAAATACAAAACATTATTTTGATTACTATAAAAAACTATATGCTCAAAAACTACATAACAAAGAGGAAATAGACAGATTCCTGGAAACATACCACCTTCCTCTGTTCACCCAGGAGGTAACAGAATTTCTAAAAAGAACAATCTCAAGCTCAAAAATTGGAGCAGTAATTAATAACCTCACTAAATGGAAGACTCCCAGACCTGATGTTTTCAGCTCAGAGTTTTACCAAACATAGAAAGAAGAACTCATACCTATCCTTCAGAAATTATTCTATCACATTGAGAAGGGTGGAGTCCTTTCAAATTCATTCTATGAAGAGAAACTCACTTTAATTTGAAAGCCAAGAAAGGACCCAACAAAACAAGAAAATTACAAACCAATATCCCTTATGAGTATAGATGCAAAAATCCTCAAGAACATTTTGGCTAATAGAACTCAGCAGCACATCAAAAAAGAATTCATCACGACCAAGTGGGCTTTATTCCAGGGATGCAAGGCTGATTCAACATTCACAAATCTATAAATATAAATTGCCTCATAAATAAAAGCAAGATCTAAGACCATATGATTCTCTCAATACATGCAGAAAAAGCATTTGACAAATCCAACACACTTTATGATAAAGACACTAAACAAAATAGGCATAGCTGGCTCATTCCTTAAAATTATCAAATCCATTTATGACAAACCTATGGCCAACATCATATTAAATGGGGAAAAACTGAAACCATTCCCACTTTGAACTGGAACTAGACAAGGATGCCCAGTTTCTCCTCTTCTATTCACCATAGTGCTCTAAGTCCTAGGAAGAGCAATTAGGCAAGAGGGCGGCATTTAAGTGTATCCAAGTAGGTGTAGATGAGATCAAACTTTTGCTTTTCACTGATGATATGATATTATATCTAGAAAAACCATGGATTGTTCCTAGGGACTCCTAGATTTGATAAATGAATTTGGAAAAGGCTCAGGTTATAAAATCAATATACACAAATCAGAGGCATTCATATACTCCAAAAATAGTCAAGTCGAAACTCATATCAAAAAGGCAATACCTATTACTATAGCCTTGCAAAAAATTAAATATGTCATAATAAATTTAACAAAAGATAGAAAAGACTTATACAAGGAGAATTATGAAACACTAAAAAAGGAAATGTAGAAGACGTAAAAAGATGGAAAAATCTTCTTTGTTTTTGGATTGGTAGAATCAATATTGTCAAAATGTCAATATTACCTAAAGTGATCTACAGAATGAATGCCATCCCTGTCAAAGTAACATCACCATTCTTTATAGACCTAGAGAAAATAATTCTTCAATTTGTATGGAACCAGAAAAGACCCCGTATAGCCAAAGCAATCTTAAGCAAAAAGAACAAGCTGGGAAGCATCAGTCTTCCAGACTTCAAGCAGTACTACAAAGCAATTATAATCAAATTGGCCTTTTATTGGCACAAGAACAGAAACATTGATTTTTGGACAGGGCTGAGAATCGAGAGATGAATCCATCTGTATACAGTAAGCTAGCCCTTGATAAACCAGACAAAAATATACATTGGGAAAAATTCTCTTCTCAATAAATGGTGCCGGGAACATTAGATACCTACATGAAGAAAAATGAAACTGGATCCCCACCTCTGAACTCTCACAAAAGTGCACTAAAGATGGCTAACAGATCTAAACCTAAGGCGGGAAACCTTAAGAATTCTAGAAGACGATGTTGGGAAGACCCTTTCAGACATCAGTCTAGGCAAAGAATTCTTGAATAAAACCCCCAAAGCAATTAATGTAAGAAAAAAATAAGCAAATGGGATCTGATCAAATTAAAAAGCTTCGGTACCACCAAAGAAACTATCACTAGAGCAAATAAACATTTGCTCTACATTATGGGAGAAAGTATTTGCCCTCTACACCTCTGACAAAGGCCTGATAACAAAAATCTACCTAGGACTCAAAAGAATTAACAAGAAAAAAATCAAAAACTCTATTTATAAATGGGCAAAGGAGATGAACAGAAACTTCTCCAAAGAAGACAGAATAATGGCAGCAAACATATAAAAAAATTTCAACTTCTCTAATCAACAGAGAAATGCAAATCAAAAACAAAATGAGATTCCACCTAATCCTAGTGAGACTGGCCTCTATCAAAAAATCCCAAAACAACAAATGCTGGTGAGGATGTGAAGAGATAGGGACACTCTTACAGTGCTGGTGGGACTGCAAGTTAGTGCAACCTGTGTGGAAAAGAATTTGGAAATTCCTCAAACAGCTAAAAATAGAAATACCATTTGATCCAGAAATAGTGTTATTGGGAATCTCCCCAAAAGAACATAAGACATTCTATCATAATGACATCTGCACCCTAATGTTTATGGCAGCACAATTCACTATTGCTAAGTCATGGAAATAACCCAAGTGCCCATCAATTCATGAGTGGATTTTTAAAATTTGGTATATGTTCACAATGGAATATTACTCAATTTTAAGAAATGACAGTGAGCTAGCACTGCTTATTATCCTGGATTAAGCTTAAGCCCATTATTCAAAGTGAGGTGACACAAGACTGGAATAATGGACCCCACATGTACTCACATCAAATTGGTACTGACTGATTAACACTATGGGGTTCAAATGGTGGCAGTGTTCACTAGGAATTCAGCTGGTCTGGGATAAACGCAAGTCTGGGCGGTGTGGTGGGCACTGTGGAGGGGTAGGACATGCTTGGAAAGTAGTTTGGGAAGGGAATTAGGTTTCTAAATAGAAGGAAGGAATTCCTCTAAAACTGATTTATATGATTAACTGTACATATTGGTAAATTCACTAAAAATCATTGAATTGTACACTTAAAATGGGGTAAAGGCATGATAGCCAAATTATACTTCAATAAGGAAAAAAACAATAATATATATATGTATAGCATACGGTACTATTCAGCCATAAAGAGGATAAATTAAGACTTCTTGCAGCAATTTGGGAGAAACTGGATTCTATTGCTTCTCATTTTCTTGGACAACATTCCCTTTGAATATTAATGAGTAGAAGAAGATAGCCTTATAACTTGTTACATATCCTCCATGGCATAGAATGTGGGGAAATAAACACAGTTTTTAAAAAGTGCCTCTGAACACATATTTTGTAAATGTGAAGAGTTAATTATATAAAAATACCTGGCACAACTCTTGACTCATTTGGCAACATTATTCATTTCATGAGTCAATTGGGCAAAATATGATATATTAATACTTAGAGCCATTCCCCATATAGGGTAAGTTCACTAAGAACTATTATATCAAAATAATACAGGAAGTAGATTGATTGAAATAATTTTCACTTTCCAAAATTTCCCAGGACATTTTTGATGTTTCCTATATTTTCTCTTTCACATTTTTCTTTTCTTTAATATCACTGTAAGATGACTAGTATGAACAAAAGGCAAACAAAACAAAAAAGAATATTATTGTCTCGTGATTCTCCACCCTCATTGAATTTGTACATTGGGAAATTTATTGAATTTCTCTCACTTTCCTAAAGAAATGTTAGACTTTAACACTTTTTTATTCCCAAATTCTGAATCAAGTTTTTTATTAGTTTTTTTATAGACTTGATTTCTTCAACCCCCTTTTTATGTTACTTTCTTTCTGACTTAGTACTTCTTTGTAAGTACTTCTTTCTCACTTCCTCTGGATCTGTACAAATCTGTGAAAGAATTCTTTCACTTTGAAACTTACACAGAGAATACTTTTGATTATCTGTGTTTTAAAATATACAGTAGCCATTGTGAGTTTTTTGTGCTAGGAACACTTTTCTTATTTTTGAGCTAGATTTTTTCCTCCATAGTGTCACTGGATAAACTATGGACTGCTCTGTCTTGCTACTATTGTATTCCTAGTATGTAGTTCAGTATCTAGTATATGATAATCTCAACAATCATTTTTTTAAAATAGTAAAATTAATTTCTTTCTCTAAAAATGTATACTTAGAATTATGGCATGACAGATGAGTTTTGATGCACTCCTGAGTGAAACTGGTAAAACAATATATATGATATCTTCTGAAGCTATACATAGTTTATATAATATGTAGCTATGTATATTATATATACATAAACATTAGTCTCCTCTGGAAATTACTAAAGGCTAACATCAAATAAAGAAACGTCATTCAAGAAAAGTAACAAAAGTTTAGTTAAAAAGGCAAGAGTCCATGGCATTTGAATCAAGACTATCCCTTTTCTCTCTACTCCTAGGCAGCAAGCAAAGCCTACTACAGCCAAGAATATAGAATTTTCTCTTCTCTATCACAAAACAGAGTGCTTTCTCCTGGGAGAACTATGGCATTAATGTGTCTCATTTTGCCACTAGCTACCTTTTGCTGAAGCTAACTCTGTGTGAGTGTGGTTGAGAAGCAGAGAAGTCTTTCTTCTGTACAGCTTCCTCTTGTAGAATGGATGTTTTGTCCTAAATTTAGTATACCAGGAATATTAGGGCTTTCATTTTCCTTGCTGTAATTTTTGTGTTGGTGCCTCCATACAGGCAAAGACAAGCTAACTTCTTATATTCTGATCCTTCATGTCAAGAGTTTATCTCATAGCAGGGGTGGCACTGTCAGGGAGTTTGCCAGTGCCTATACCCCCTCTATCCTTTCTCCTTCAGAGCTTTGGCTGAGAGACTTTGCTTGAGGCCAAATAAAAGAGAGCTCCTGATCTGTTCCACATGGAATGGCTTCATTTACAACAGAGAGTGAATAAATTTAAACCAAAAAATAATCTCAAGAACAGTGGAGATTGTAGTGAATGTAACTCAGGAGGAAATTCAAGGTACAGGTTAATTTTAACTTATCTAGCTTGTAAGAGAGCCAGTAAATAAGACACTTGGAGAGCTCTCTTGATGTAAGAATAAAATTCAAACATTGACCTTAAGATCTATTTTTTAATGATTATTATGTGATTGAATTAATTTGTAGAACAATGTATTTCCCAGGCATAAATAGCATATGGTAGAAGGAGAAGAGAGGCACTTCACCAGCACCACTATCATCTCAGAATGACAGTAGGCATATTCAAGTCTGTGTCCCCATGAGGATAAAAAACAGAGGTTCAACAGTGCTCAGAAAAATAGACTTCAGTAAAATATCCAGCCAGTGTGTAAACATTAGTTGTGCCAACTAATTACACACCACATGTACGCATGTGCACATGCATGCACATACACACACGCAGACCCCCCACACAACAAGTCCCAATGTTGGAGAAGAGATGTAGTACACCAAATTGCTATGATATGTAATCTAAAATGTCCAGATTCCATTAGAAATGCATACGGTCTGTAAAAAAATAGGAAGCAAGGCCTAACCATGGAGAAAAAGAAAAACTGCAGATATTGACTGGGAGAGAGACTAAATGTCATATTTATCAAAAAAGGAGGCTTACAGTCTATGATGTGTATGATTAAAGAAATAAATAAAACCACAATTGAAATAATAAAGGTATGATGACAATACCATATTAAATAGAAAATAATGATAAAAAATTAGAAGTATTCTATAATTTATGGAATTAAAAAACTATAATTAATATTTAAAATACATTAGATGGTCTGAATAGGACATTTAAACATGTAGAAGAAAGGAAAAGTAAATTAGAAGATATAGCTACAGAGATTATGCAGTCTTACTAATGTAAAAAGAAACTCAAGATCTCAGCCCCCACCATCCCCAATTCCTTATGCAGACATCTCTGATAAACTCGCCCTGCAGATCATTAATTAAAGAAATTATTAGGTGATTTCCCATAACCGAGGACATGCAAATTGAAAATCTGTCTAGCATCTAATACTAAAGACTTCTCAAGTCCACACTAATAATGAATTACAAATTTATCTTGACAGGTAACAAAACTGTAGACACACAATATCAGACATTCTTCCACCTACCCAGAGACATCTACATAAATGATGCTTCCTTTACTCACCTTTTCTCTTCTAATATTCCCCTTATATGTCAAATTCATATTTCCTGGGCCTTACAAGAATGAAGCCACTTTGCCTTAACAGCCCCCTCACTTTTCCTGTCTCTCCACAAACTTTTAAATGCTAAAGCTCCCAAATTTCCATTTGGAGAAACGGCCACCATTCTGCCTACTGTTTATGTTTTCCCAGGCACATTCCCAATTTGGCTTAATAACCCTCCATTGCCTGAGTCACTTATTTGGGTCAATGAATGATAACCACAGAGGGACCCCCTCAGAATAGATTCCCCTTCACTTTTTTTCTGTCATGTTCATTGATGCTATTTTCCTCAATATCTACTTGAAATGGTGATTTCTTTTTTTTCTTTATTGAAGTATATTTTACATATCATGCTTTTACCCCATTTTAAGTGTAAAATTAAATGATTTTTAGTGAATTTACGAAGATGTACAGTTAATCACATAAATCAGTTTTAGAGGAATTCCTTTCCCCTATTGAGACCCCTAATTGTGCGCCCCAACTACTTTTCAAGCATGTTCCACCCCTCCCCAATACCCACCACCCCACTCAGACGTGGATTTACCCCCCACACTAAATCCCTTGTGAACACTCCCACCAATGAGCTTAAGCTTAATCCACGATAATGTAAGTGGGCTCGGTCACTGTCGTTTCTTAAAATTGAATAATATTGCATTGTAAACATGTGCCAAACTTTATCAATCCACTCATGAATTGATGGGCACTTGGGTTGTTTCCATGACCTAGGAATAGTGAATAGTGCTGCCATAAACATTTGGGCACAGATGTCTTTATCATAAAATGTCTTATGCTTTTTTTGGTAGATGCCTAATAATTGTATTGGTGGATGAAATGGTAATTCCATTTTTAGCTCTTTGAGGAATCTCCAAATTCTTTTCCACAAAGGTTGCACCAATTTTCAGTCCCACCAGCAGTGTAAGAGTGTTCCTGTATCTCCACATCCTCACCAGCATTTGTTGTTTTGGGATTTTTTGATAGAGGACAGTCTCACTGGATTTAGGTGGTGTCTCATTGTGGTTTTGATTTGCATTTCTCTAATGATTAGAGATGATGAACATTTTTTTTATATGTTTGCTGGCCATTATTCTATCTTTGGAGAAGTTTCTGTCCGTCTCCTTTGCCCATTTATAAATGGGGTTGTTTGATTTTTTCTTGTTAATTCTTTTGAGTTCTAGGTAGATACTTGTTATGAGACCATTGTCAGAGGTGTAGAGAGCAAATATTTTCTCCCATTCTGTAGGTTGTGTATTTGCTCTATTGATAGAGATGGCCACTTTTTAATGGTGAAAGGGTAGATCCAAAAAGAAGATTTAACTATTTTTAATATTTATGTATCCAATGTAGGAGAACCTAAGTACATAAAGCAAACCTTCTTAGATCTTAATAACTTGTTAAACAATACTGCCACAGTAGCAGGGGACGTCAACACTCTACTGAACCAACTGGATAGATCTTTCCAACAGAAAATGAGCAAAGAAGTAATGGACTTGACTCCGGAAAATGGTGGAATAGGAGTGCCCTCCTGGCTCTCTGCTCTCAGAGTCGGAGGTGAAATAGGCATACCACTGCACGCGAGTGAACTCCACTTCTACAGGACCAGCTCTGCAGACCTACAGAGAAACAGCGTGGGACACAGGACCTCAGTGGAAAACAGAGGTGAATCGGAAAACTTCTCACAAAGTAGAGAGACTGTCGGGTGCCTTAGAGAGGTAGCGTTGTTTCCCCTCCGGCCGGCCGGCTGGCGTCTGTCCCAGGGTGTTTTGATTCCCGGGGAGACCACCCTTCCACCATGGTACCCCACACCCTTGCAAGCAGAGAAGTGGCTGAAGTCTGCGGGTAACAGTTGTGTAGGCAGATGGGCTGTGTGGAGAAAAAAACTGGAGCGGGAAAATCTTTGAACTTTCCGGTTTGCTCCTCTATTCAGGGAGGGCCCTAGCCGAGCAGACGCTCCCCACTACCACAGGAGTGAGTGTGGAGAGTGCCTTTACCCTGCACTGGGAACTCGCTGAGGTTTTGGCAGACTCTGGACTGACCTAACCTCCCTGCTACCCTGCACTTGATCAGTGGAGTTTCAGCAAACTGGGACGCTGCTGCTGCAGGCAAACCGTGGGAGGCTGTGCTACAAGGGGACTCAGAGCCCAAACACTGGATGGGGGATGGGAAGTTTCCCCCTAGCCTGGAAGCATTGCAGGCTGCTCTGAGGACGGTGACCACAGACACCCTACCGGTCCCAAACCTGTCAAGCAGGTCCTGCATTTGCATTTGAAAGAGGTTGGGGAAAGAAGGAGGATAAAAAAACAGTCGGGCATTTGAAAGGCTTGCTGGAAGAGGGAAAAAAAAAGAAAAAATGTTAGAGTCCTGCAGGTGGCTCCCATTCAGTGCCTGTTCGGCTTTTGAAGGGAAGGTTAGGGAAATGTTGTGACAGCCAGCCACAGCTGACGTCTCAGACTGGTTTTGGGTCCTTGCCCTCCCTACCCAGTGGTTTTCCTTCTGAACCAGGAGAGTAGAGCCAGCTTGTCTGGGAGGAGTTGCAAGGGAGATTGCCTCTTCACTTGGGTCCTGGGGAGTCAGCACCACCCATCCTCTCCTTTGACTGGGGCCTGGTTCTTCTTGCAGAAGGCACCGATTGCACCCCTAGGTGGAGCTGAAAAGGAGGCCATCCATCCTGTAACCTGGTTGACAGACTGTCACATTGCCTACCAGTCCTCTTACCTGCTAGAGGCTGAAAGAAGATAGAAGCAGCCTTTCAGATTGTGATTCATAATCCAGTCCCGGCAACTCCAACCGTTGACAAAGAACCCAGATGAGAAGGAACCAGCAAAAGATCACAGGAAACATGAATAATCAGAAAGAAAAATCATCTCCAAAAATAAACTCTCTATCACCAACTGACAGCAACCTACTTGATACGATTAATCTGAGAGAGAAAGAATTCTGAATATGGATGCTTAGAAAACTCAGTGGCATAGAAGAGAAAATTGATTCCCAACATAGAGAAAATAAAAGAACAATTCAGGAAATGAATAAAAAATTCTCCAAAGAAATTGAATTGATGAAGAAGAAACAATCAGAAATCCTGGAAATGAAGGAAATATACAGAGAGCTCGAAAATTCAGGGAAAGTCTTAAGAACAGGATGGACCATGCTGGGGAAGGAGTTTCAGAGCTTGAAGACTATGTCTATGTCCTCAACAAAGCAGAGGAAGAAAGGAACATGGAAACGAGGGACAAGACCAAAGTTTACAAGAAATATGGGATTATGTAAAAAAAAAAACACCTAACCTACGGTTGATAGGGGTGCCAGAAGGAGCTGAAGACCACTCAAAAGGGCTGGAAAACTTATTTCATGAAATACTACAGGAAAATATGCCAGGCCTAGGCAGAAATCTTGATATTCAGATACAAGAAGCACACAGAACACCTGGAAGGCTCAACGTGAAAGGACAATCACCTCGTCACGTGATTATTAGGATGAACAAAGTAAATGCAAAAGAAGCAATCCTCCGTGCAGCCAGACAAAAACAACAAATAAACTTCAGAGGCATGCCTATCAGATTAACTGCAGATTTCTCAGCTAAAACCCTGCAAACCAGAAGGGACTGGGTGTCCATCCTTAATCTTCTAAAACAGAATAAAGCCCAACCTAGAATTCTCTATCTGAAAAAATTAAGTTTCATCTATGAGGGAGAAATAAGGTCCTTCCTCAAATTTCAATCCTTTCAATAAATGTTAATGGCTTAAACTGTCCTCTGAAGAGAAACAGACTGGCAGAGTGGATAAAAATCCACAAGCCCAGTATCTGCTGTATACAGGAAACACATCTAACCCACAAGCATGCATTCCGGCTCAGGGTCAAGGGATGGAAAACGATCTTCCAGGCAAACGGAAGACAAAAGAAAGCAGATGTAGCTATACTATCTGCAGACAACATAAGTTTTGAATAACAAAAGTAAAAAAGGATAAAGATGGCCACTTTATAATGGTCAAAGGGAAGATCCAACAAGAAGATTTAACTATCCTTAATATTTACGCACCCAACGTTGGAGCACCTAACTTAATAAAGCAAACCTTGTCAGATCTTAACGACCTGCTAAACAATACGGCCCTAGTAACACGGGACTTCAACACTCCTCTGAATCAACTGGATAGATCCTCCAAACAGAAAATGAGCAAAGAAGTAACGTACTTAAACAGAACTCTTGAACAAAAAGATCTGACAGATCTCTACAGAACATTACACCCAAATAAAGCTGAAT
>CAUYMX010013938.1:0-22565 GCA_963573855.1 Lepilemur septentrionalis | reverse complement strand
TTGACTTATCTTGTTACATTCAAAAACCTACTCTGTCAAAGTAGTCCAGAGAGTACATACATAGTGCTCCAACTGTATCTACGTACAACCAACACTCCATTTTAAGTGTACAATTAAATGATTTTCAGTGAATTTACCGAGGTTAATCACATGAATCAGTTTTTGAGGAATTCCTTTCCCCTATTGAGACCCCTAATTCCGCTCCCCAACTACTTTTCAAGCATATCCCACCACTCCACAGTGACCCCCCACGTCGCTCAGACAAATCCTTTATTTTTCTTTGTGATGTTTTCCTACTATTATACAACCATGTACATATATGTGAGCTTTTATTTTCAGTTCTACCCACCTGGAGTTCTTGGGCTTTATTGAGTGACTGGACACACTCAGAGGAAGATGATGCCTATGGACATATTCTGTCATCACTGTGAGGATATAAAACAAATTTGCATCCAAAATGTTTGAGGAAATACTGCAATCTAAAAGCCTCCATGGCCTTTGGGACACCTCTATTCTTTTTTTTTTTTTTTTTTCCTTATTTTTGTTTTTTTTTTCCGTAAGCGTTTCGGTCTTACAACTCATGGATGCAATGTTTTATTTTTTATTATGCAGAAACCAGATTAAGAATCCTATTTCTTTTTTTTTTTTATTGGGGGAAAACTACAAAGCATTCACAGTACAATGTTTACAGTCACAATTTGTAGTGAGCTGATTTCCCAAAATATATTACCTTTAAAGAGAATGAACAAGAAGTGCCTATATTAATGTGCTTGAGAATTAAATATAAGGATCTCAACCTGAATTCAGTGCAGTAAAAGAAGAGATGATGGTAAAGAAGAGGGAAAGTGCCCAGGATTCTAACTATAGTCTGAGATATGTGACCATCCCTATTGCTAAATATCTAGAGGTCATTCTGCCAGTTCCCACTGACTGACATCATCAGAGCCAGAGGATCCTGCCTGGAGAAATCCAGTGAGGGCTACATTTATATCAACAAAATCCAGTATTCTCACCAAGAAATATTTATTTACTTAAGGTTTATTTTGTTAAGAAACTTCCTAGAGTTGAATGTATAAATTTCAAAAAGTACTTAAAATATATGAATCACTGCTTTAATGCCTTACTTATGGTACCTTCTTTGATTTTTCAGAACTATATGATGTGGACACTAGCATTATTTTCATTGTCAAGACATGGAAATCATAAAAACAAAGATGTTAACTGATCTGTCTCAATTCACATGCTGGATAGGGGCAGTGTGAAGACTTAAATTGGGCTGGATACAAAGAATTATTAGAATTATACTACAATAACAAACCATAACAGGTATGTTTTCAAATAATCCATACCTATACTTATTTTGTTTTTATAACTTGCCATTTTATGTGTTTTGTATTTTATAATGTAATTTTGGTAGTAAGAAGTTTCTATTTTGGTATAAAATTTTATTCTATAGACCAATATTAAGGATGAATAAAGCTTCAGAGATCTTAATAAAATGTAGTGCACCCACGTAGGGGTGGGGAACCTGTGGCCTTAAGCCCACATGTGGCCTTCTAAGTCCTCAAATGTGGCCTTTTAAATGAATCAAAATTTTACAGAACGGATTCTTTTATTAGATGGGGTGCAACAGAGAAAGATGAAGATTTTCTTGCCTGCTTTGGTACTTATAAAAGAGCAATCTTGAAATCAGAGGGCTGCAGTTTCCCCACCCATGCCGGGTAGAAGGATTCATTTGGTGTCATTCTAGGAACAAAAATATAGAGGCATCTATCAAAGAAACTATTGAGCCATATTACTTTGTCCCTGACCTGTGAAACGTAAAACGCTGTCCGTGATAAAATAGTGTAGCATAGAAGGTAAGTTATTATTAATTTCAAGCTAAATGCTTATCTATTACTAATTACTAGGTTAAGTGAAACTGTCAGTAATGAAGTGAGATTTATGAAAGATATTAAAATGCAAGAGACTAACATAAATGGAATCTGAAAAATATGAAACCTGTGTAATGTATATAATCAAATAACAGGAAAATGTATTGTGAGTTTGGGATTGATGTTAGTATATTATGAAACCAGAGGAAATAACACAAAATACATTCGGTCCTGATAACTTCTTTCTAACATTCATAATTATAATATTACCTTTCCCTCCAATGTGTTCATAACTTCGAGAGAAAATGCAATCTTACCACAATCATCAGACCACAGACAGACGTTTCAATAGAGACAACAATTACTAGCTCCATTAAGTGGATCATAAACCTATATTTAAATAAAAATATTTTACTCCAGAAGCAAACTCAGATCATGGTTTCTGCATAAGATTAGGTAATACTTATAGTTCCATCCTAATATTTATTATAATTATGTAGGCATTATAAACACGCATATAATTATAATACTGAGAATTTACTCTGTGATTTATGTAAAGTAATGTGAACAGCCAATTCATTTCATTACTACAATCCTTAAATACCTTCCAAATGAGTATCAGATTTTATTAGCATTTGAATTATTCACCAACAATCATCCTCAGCTAGAGTTTTATCAAATTACACTAGAAGTCATCAGAGATTGACACAGGGTCTAGGACCCGTCTCTTTTTGTCAACTCAGCTCATAGCTAAGAACTTATTCCTTCTTGTTGTCTAGCTTTTGCCACTGGACCTTTACCCCTGAAGAATCCCATTTCCAGACATGAGCACTTGGACTTTCTACCTTTACTTAAGACTCTCTTTCTTTACAGACCCTGTGTCTCACAATGAAATACAAAATACTTACTGGAGTTCTTCGGTCTGCCACGGTAGTGGGCTCAGTGTGAAGGTCATGACACAAGTACACGATGAAGGGGGACAGTCAGATTCTGAGATAAAGGTTTGTGCCTCTGTGACCTCACCTCCCCTGAGAACTGCGATTATCATTTCACCTTTAGTGGCAATGACAGTGCAGGCTTGGGGAGCTGAGAACATTTCAAAAAAACTTTTTTCCAGTTGCCAATCATGAAAACCAATTACAAGCTTCTTGTGAGTATCTCCAAAGAGACTGTTGAAGCGTTTGAGAGAGGCTATTACTTTTTCAGGATGCCTGAAGGCACACTGGGTCTCACCTGTAAGTAATATTGAGGTCTGAGCCTGGAGGTACTTGCGAGGGTTTTGTGTCTCACTAGATTCCAGCATCCCTACGTTCTTCCACCCAAAGTCAAGTTAAGTTTTCATTTTGGGGTCCCTAAGTTGCACCATTTTAAGTGTTCAGCCTAAAAACAGAACCAGACTGTACCTGAGAGGGATGTCTAATGAGGCAAGAGTAAAAGGAAGAACGCGATGTTAATAATTTACATTACCAGTCATTGGTTCCTTCTCCAAGATGGCTGACTAGAGGCATTTCCAGTGTGTCTCATCCACTTATAAGAACCAAAGTAATGTTAAATGATTACACTTTGAACATATTATCCAAGAAGGAACATGGCTGTTCAATAGAAAATCAAAAGGCAAATCCAGATTCTGGGAAGAAGAAGTGCAGGCATCCTACAAGGCTGGACTGGCTAAAAGCCAGAGTGAATCCCAATATGGGAGAGCATGAATGAGTGTCTTTCTGTGGTCCACTTTCCTGCTGACATATTGTGCAATCCAGTTTGTCTCCAAATTTCCCCTTTTCATAAGGACACCAGTCATACTGGGTTAAGGGGCCCACCCTACTCCAGTGTGACCTCATCTTACCCTAACTAATTGCTCTTCAATGACCCTATTTCCAAATAAGGCCATATTTTAATATACTGAGGGTTAAGACTGCAGCATATGACATTTGGGGGGGTACACAACTCAAGCCATACCAGAAGGGGTATGATGATGCCATATTCACAAAATGCAGATGTGACTCTGCAAAATAATGAGAGAGAGGCCCACAGAAGAAGAAGCGAAGGGAATGTTTCTTTTTCAGGCAAATGTGGAGTCCCAGGTCACATGCTATGTCCTCTATTCCTTGGGAAAAGCCATGCTTTTATAATTTAAGACCTTTTACTTCTCTACCTCTGAAATATGAGCCAAATAGAGAATATGGTGTATGTGTGTGTGTGCGTGTGTGTGTGTGTGTGTGTGTATACTGCAATTGCAGGTACTGTTTCAGATATATTCTCAAACTGCAGAAGAAAGACAATAAACATCAATGGTGAAAATTGTAACATCTGGAGATAAAAATAGTATCATGGGAAATTAATGAAATTAATGAAGAATGACTTTACTGTATTATTTAAATATTTTACTATTAAATTTATTTCTATGTGTATTATTTTTCTATTCCAGACAGAACAACTTACCACAAACTTAGCAGTTTAACAAAACACCCATTTATTTTCTTTCATTGCTTATATCTGAAACCTTTGGAGTTTGGCTGTATAGTCTGATTAGGGTGTCACAAACTAAAATCAAGCTTTCAGACAGCCTAGAATCTATTGTGGACACTCTGGGGAAGAATTCACATCCAAGATATTTCATATTTTGACAGGATTTATTTTCTTCTTATGCTTGCCTTTTTTTTGAGACAGAGTCTCACTCTGTTGCCCAGGCTAGAGTGCCGTGGCGTCAGCCTAGCTCACAGCAACCTCAAACTCCTGGGCTCAAGCGATCCTCCTGCCTCAGCCTCCCTAGTAGCTGGGACTGTAGGCACATGCCACCACCTGTTCTCCATCTTCAAAGCCAGTAATGGTGTGTTAAATTCCTTGTGTGCTCCAAATCCTGCTTTTCCTCTCCTATAGCGTCTTCTGCCATCTCTTTCTGACAAGGGCTGTTGTAGTTACTTCAACTCCACCAAGTAATCCAGGACAACCTCCCAAGCTTAAGATAAGATGATTAGTAACTTCATTACAATGGCAAAATCCCCTTTACCATGTAAAATAACAAAACCACCCAGGTAATGTTACCCCCAGGGTTGAAAATCTCCCTGTGGTATCATGAGACCCACACATTTGTGACAATAAAAAAGTTATTTTTAAAAATTGTCCATGTATTTACAGAACTATTACCAGTGGTTATCTCTAGTGACAGATTCACGTAAATAAAAAGCAAGGGAGAATACAACCTTAAACATTTTATTTTTTATGGTAAAGCTTACAAATGTAAGCTTATATTAATAATAGCTTAGAAAGCTTAAAATGAAGTGTTATATTTTAGAAATATCACAGAAATAAAGGAATGTTTATCATGTCAGTCTTGGAGAATAATATCCTTTGTTCCATGAAAGTTCTTCATACAGAGGGAGACCATCCAAATGGATGAACTGGCACCTCTTTGAAACACCGAATGCCAGACGCTGGTCAGCACCCTCTCCTCTAACACTTGCTCTGGAAACTTTCTGTACATGGAAAACCAAAAAAAAAAAAAAAAAAAGAGAGAGAAACTGTGATTGAGTGTTGTTCACCTAAAATTGTGGCTGCTGTCCTCTACTGTATACTCAGGGGGCTTTGGGGGCATTTTATAGTAACAAGGTTTTTGCCTCTTGAGGTGAAATTAGAATACATGGCTGTTGTGATGTGATCATAAGTGAGGGAATGAATGAATGAGGGAATCTACTAACGGCCTCTGGAGTGCCTTTTGCCACCTTCATCACCCCTTGCCTAATCCTTCCTCTCACTCCACTTCTATTTTCTCCTGCTACATCCTTCACCTCTCCACTGTGTGACTTCTAGACATCCACTAAATCTGCACCCTCTCGGACCTCCACCCAAGCCTTCTATAGTTCTCCTAGCCCCCTCCTCTATTCCATGACATCTGTGATATCCATCCCTCAGTGTCCTTATTCCTGGAACCCCAGTCAGACCCTCTTCACTTCAGTCACCCCTACAAGCTCTCTCATCTGTGCTCTCCTTCCTCTTACCTGTATACACTTCCAATTCCAGTATCTCAGCTCATCCCCCATGTTTTCTATGGCTCAACCCAGAAAATCCCCAGCTCTCAACTTTCAGGCACGCTCATCTCTATAAAACCAATGCACACCCTGGACCCATGACCCCCAACCCTATAATCCTGACTCTTCTTTGTGGGCTCTGCAGCTCACATATGCCCACTGCCCCCCACAGCTCCCTCGTTGTCCTCTCCCCATTTTGCCTCCCTGCATGCCGATTACCTCCAGAAGGCTCCAGCTCCTTGTCCCAAACTCTATCTACGTTGGATCGTTATTCTACAAGATTAGCCCACCCCATCTGCATTCCCCTTCCTTCCACACTGTATTTTAACCCCTCCCCTCTCGTGACCTGTATTCACTTTTGTCCATCAACCCCATCCTCATGAGCACTGTTGTTCCCATGGCCCCCTGCTACTCTTATTACTCTACATCCGAAAATACCCCGTATCTTAACTTCCTCTGTCTCCTTGCATTCTTAAAGTGGTATTGCTCTTTATTCCCTAAGCAACATTTAATATCCTTTGCCTTTTATCCCTCTGCCCTCTCTCTTCCTTGCACTGTCTACAGCCCATGCCGCCCAGGCTCTCTGCACCACCACATTTTTTACGTCCCCCTTTCCCCGTGGCCTCTTTTCTATTCTGTTCTATCACACACACACCTCCCTCCATACACTGTCGTTCTCCCAAACACTCCAACTTTCCCACCAGAGGTGTCCAAATAGGAGGCGGTGCTCAAAGTACTTTTCAAGTGCTGAACACTATAAATTTTGCCTTTGCAGGTTTTTTCAGGGTTAGAAGGATGATGAAATGTGGAAATGCCCACTTTATCAAGCATCAGAAGTCTGGAGATACAGCTATGCTTCTGTATAAGAACATGTTATTGAGATACACACATGCATGTGCACTGTATGAGGGTGAATTTATGAAAGAGTGCAATTGTGATATTGTGTGAGTATCATTATGAGTGTTTATGAACGTCAGTGTGAGTTTGTACATGGCAAGTATATGCATGAATGTGAGTGTGCAACAGCAATTGTGTATGTGTCTGAATGTGTATAAATATGAGTGTATGTGTCTATGTATTAGAGTCTGTGTGCACGTGTTTGCATCCACGTGTAAATGAGTTTATGTAGCATATGTGTGCATAGTGTGTATTTTCCACCACTATCATTCTAACCACTAATTTAAAAATTGGGGGTGATTGCACAGTGAACCTGGATCATATTGTTCATTTGTTTGTAGAAAAAATTAAAGAATAAAATTCAACTTCTAATTTACATTGCTTAATTAATTATAAAGACAGGATTGTTCATTACTGAAATTTCAGCAAAGAAAAGTGTACAGGACTGAGTTGAACATTCAATGATGTTGAATTAAATATAGCATTGGCTTATTTGATATTTAAAAGCATGTTGGGATCTGTCTATGAAATATCTGATCCTAGTGCTTCATTTGTAAGAGATAGTTTTGGAACTTTCTCTGTTTCATAAAGATTTTTCTCCTACTTTTAATCACTTCAGGGATTAATATTCGTAAAATCTGTCTTCCTACCAAATTTTCATATTAATTGGCACTGAGCGGTATAAATGAATCCAATGATATCTAATGTAAATGGCATCATGTTTGTCCTTTGTCATATCTCTTTTTCAATTATTCTCAACTATTTGTGTCGTTCTATTTCTTTGCTTGTAACTTATGTGATGACGCAGCTCAGTGGTTTGAAGATTAGAAAAGATCTCAGGTCCGTGTCAGAGAACTCAGTGAGGCAGAGGGTCCAGTGAAACACACACATGCCACCATCCCCTGTGTGGCAGACCTCAGCATTTCCTGCTCTCCTCCCATGAGACCATGTCTGCCTCCAGGGATCTTGTGGAGGAAAGAGCCTCTCCCAAATACTCCAATTGTCCCTGAAGAGATGACAACTATAAACCTGTAATTGTTTTCTGAAAATTAGCAACAGGGAAAAATGTTGTCAGAAATATTTTCATCTCCCCAGCCTGTGCTCATGATGCTGCTGCGAGTGAAAAGATAATTGCAGTCCTTAGGGGAGATGAGGTCACAAAATTGTAAGCCCATATCCCAGAGTCTAGATGCCTCCTTTCACATGTGCACAAGCCGCCTGGACATTCACAGTGTGTCTACAATCCAAGCAACAGAAAGAATTCACTGGCTATTCTCCATTTGAACCTGAGAGATAGAATCTGTAATGGAAGAGATTGTACCAAAAGTCTGGGTAAGTGATCATATTGGAAAAAGTCTTTTCTGAGTTTGAACTTGGTCCAGTGCCAAAGCCATACAGAAGAAGTAATTCTGAGGCATAGGCTAAGCTACTAAAGATATTATAGAAGGGGTCCTAGACCTCACACCAATCTCTAGGACTCCTAATCTAATATCTTGTAATTCACGACGACAGCGATTGTTGGTGTTTAGTCCAAGCAAAGAACAAAGCTGATTTTAAATGTGCTAAGGTCTGCAGTTCCAATATTCCACTGCTCAGCCTCTTTGACAGGAATTGTGGACGTGAGTTTCAGGTTTACCACAGGTGCACCAATAATACCTTCATGCTTGTAATAAAGACTAGGATGAATCTACAGGAATATTTTAATCTTGTGCAGAAACAGTGTGTCTAATAGCAGTTGCTGGAACAGAAAACTTTTCTCTAACTCAGGGCTAATGAACTAATTAGTGGATTCAATAATTGTGTCTCTACAGATTATGCAGAGACTTGTCCCTCTTAGAGAAGCATCATTTAAAGAAAACTTAACTTTATGAGTTTCAGACAGTACATGTCATGCTCAGATGTATCTTGTGATATTTCCTCTACTTTAAAATATAATACTAATCCAAAAATGTATTTTAATTTATACAATACACAAGATTTTTGCCCTATCATTCCATTTTGCATGTATCCCATATTTTAATATTTCTCAAATAGTGCCTTATTGCTAATAATTTTATTTAACTCAGGTATTAATAGATAAGCATATGATGTGTAATTAGTAACAATTTAGTTTCTACCATATAATATTATATCAGACATCAGTGTGTTACATCCCATAGTTCCTTTAATATTTGTCATTGTAATTTTGTTCCTGAGATAAAAACAGATGAGTCATTCTGTTGCCATTCTAATATCATGCCATTTCTGCATTGATTAAATCCAAATATCAAGGGGCAGGTACCTGCAGTATTTATTGCACTGCAATCTGTGTATCTACATTTTACTAGGATCTCTAAAGCTTTATTTAAAAATTACATTGACCTATAGAATACATTTGAATAAATAAATGAAAAATTGTTACTACCAAATTTTAAAATAAAATGAAATGACAAGGTGCAAAATCAAAACTAAATTTAGATCTGGTTAATTTGAAGAACAGAGCTAAGCAGCGTTTTAGCATATCATGAATTAAATACAGTATTTTTGTTACCAGCACAGCCTGGTTCTCATCTCCACTCTGCCTCTACAAGGGTGTGAATTTATACCAACCACTTAATCTCTGTGCCTACATTCTCTTCATCTTTATAAGGAAAGTAAAAGCCATGCCTCTCTCATAAATTTGTGAGGAATAAAGAAGTCACAGCATATATAGCTTTCATAGCTGTGATTCATACATACATTGCAAGTGTTCTTTAAAGGTTATATATTCAACTCTTGGAAACCCTAAATATGGAAAAACTTTTAAGTAATGCCTTCCACATGAGAACTGTTGGTAAGTGGAGAATAGTGGATTTCAGTCAATGCAGCAATTGTAGCCCACTCCTTATTTCCATGCAGGATTCTTCTGCTCAGAAAACAAATATCAATCACTGAGAACTAACAGGATGTTTGCCAGGGATTTGGCAATAGGAATGATCTTCTTATCACAGACTGTATTTGGAATCCTGGGGAATTTCTCTCTTCTATTCCATTATTTCTTCCTTTATTTAACTGGGTGTAGGTTAAGGACCACAGATTTGATTGTGGAGCACCTGATTGTAGCCAACTGTTTGGTCATTTTCTCTAAAGGAATCCCTTATACAGTGGTATCTTTTGGGCGGCAACATGTCTTCAATGGTTTGGGATGCAAATTCTCTTCCTATATTCATAGAGTGAGCAGGGGTGTGTCCATTGGCAGCACCTGCCTCTTGGTGGTCTTCCAGGCCATCACAATCCATCCCAGGAGCTCCAGGTGGGCAGAGCTTAAATTGAAAGCCTCTAAGTACACTGGTCCCTCTATTTTCTTGTGCTGGATCCTGCAAATGCTAATAAATGTCATTTTTCTTATATACGTGACTGGCAAATTGAACAATAAAAATATTACAAACACAAAAGATTTAGAATACTGTTCTGCTGTTCGTGAAGAGAAAACTATAGACTTCCTGTATGCAGCACTGCTGTCATTCCCTGATGTGTTCTGTGTGGGGCTCATGCTCTGGGCCAGCAGCTTCATGGTTTTGGTCTTGCACAGGCACAAGCAGCAGGTGCGACACATTCATAGGGCCAATCTATGGGCCAGATCATAGGGCCAGATCTTCCCCTAAGTCCAGAGCTACTAAAGCCATCCTTCTCTTGGTGAGCGTATTTGCCTATTTTTATACTCTTTCCTGCATCTTTCAAGTTTGTTTGGCTCTTGTTACTAATCCCAGCTGGTTCCTGGTGAACACCGCTGCAGTGGTCGCTGGCTGTTTCCCAACTATCAGCCCCTTTCTGCTCTTGAGCCAGGACTCCAGGGCATCCAGACTCTGGTTTGCCTGGATATGGAACACAAAACCCCCCTAATCAGAGACAGAAGATATTAATTGTATGTTTTTTTGCACAATGTTTATTTGTTTATTCATTCATCCCCCACAGGACTGTAACAGTTATATCAAAATATAGTGATGGTACCATACACACACATGCACATGCACACATACACACATGTATACATTATAAATGTGTGTAATATGTGTAATTTATAATGTATAAATGTGTGCATGCACATAAATGTATGTGGGCTTGTGTGTGTATATGCAAATCAGTCAGATTATGGCTGTTATCCATTAAGTAATAATACTAGGAAATACTACATAGGATATGTAAAATTTAGAATTTAAATTAATACTAATATGACAATGACAAAGTAATATAAAGCATATTTTATCTGATATTTATCTTGGCATTGTAGTTGATCAACTGGTAAAATATGTGAAATGTATTTTTCACTTACCTATTAATACTTTAATTCTTGTTTCTTAGCCATGTATCTTTTGGAAAAAAATGTCCAAATGGATAAAGTCAAGGAATATTTACTTTAACAGGAGCACTCAGTCTTTTTTATTTCATGTGATAATGGACGTACTTGGAAAGCATTTACCAACATATTGCGTGGTCTTCCTGACTACTTTGTCTTTCTGTGTTGATTTTTGTTCTCTGTTAATTTATTTTAAATCTCCACATTTTACTCCTCTTCTTTGGGAGCTGTGTATTTACTAATGCTTAGATTTCAACCTAGATATAGCAGTGGGCTGTAAAAACATTTTATATCTTTAAAAACTCATCACAATGTAAAGTTATTTAATATGTTTACTCTAGACCAACGGTCCCCAACCTTTTTTGCACCAGGGACTGGTTTCACGGAAGACAATTTTTCCACGGACGGGGGAGTGGAGCAGGGTTGGGGCCCGGCGGTGAACTTAGGGGTGGGAGCTCAGGTGGTGATGCGCAGCCCTGTTTTCCCAACAAGCCACGGACCGCAACTCTAGACGTAGACAATTTAAAGACATTGCATACTAACCTATTTACTTTCTTACAATTTACATTTTTTAAAAAATTTTTTTTTTTCTTTCTTTCTTTCTTTATTTTTTCTTTTTTTACAAAACAGGAGTAGCATATGGCCAGGGAACAATTTACTTTTTAATTGTTGATATATAGTTTTAAAAGTTTTATTACAGATCATGAATGCACTGCTCAATGAAATTTCACAAACCGAATATAACTCTGCACACCGATCCTATATCAAAAACAGAATATTGTCAGCTTGGGAGGTGTTTCCTTGTGCCTCTGCCAGTCACTATTCCTGCGAGTGACCCTGAGTTTGGCATTTAATGATATAGATCACTTTCACTTTTTTGTAATCTATATAAGTGGAATAATTTAGCATGAATTCTTTTGTATTTGGCTTTAAAAAATCCATGTATTTGTGAAGTTTGCATTTTTTTGTGTGCTAGAATTTAACTGTACATATATCAATTGTTCTTCATGCACATGTGAGTAATTTTCAGCATGGGGCTGTCATGACGAGTGCTAGTATGGAAGTTCTACAACATTTTTTGGTGATACATGCATGGATTTCTGCTGGGCATATATTTGGCAGTGGATTGCTGGGATCTAGGTTTACATCTACTCAGCTTTGGGAGACATTGCCAAACAGTATTCTGAAACGTTTACATGAATTTCACACCCTGAAGAAGCTCTTAATTTTAATACTATATTATTTATTATGGCCTCCTTTATGGTTAATATTTCCTGTCTGTTAAAAAGTCTTTTCCTATTAAGATATATTAGAGATGTTCTCTGTTTTCTTCTAAAAATATCATTTTATACCCTTAAAACTTATACCAGCAACCCATTCAGAATAATTGTTATAAGCATGAATATCAATTTGTCTTCTTTTTCATCAAGCACTAGTCTTGACTAGTCTTAAACAAATTTGTTTTTGTTTCAGTTTTTTGATTGTTTTAGATTGTGTTTGTACCAAGATCAGACTTAAAGATCTGCTCGGCTGTGCTCTCTGTGCCTTTCCCTTAGGAAATAAATTTCAATTTATTCTGAAAATGTTGCTCCCGGCTTTCTTTTTATTTGCTGTCACCTATCATTGCCTCACCCAGGTTAACCTCACTTTTCCTTAGAGATTACTCTTCTGTCAAGTTTCCTGGTCTTTCTGTTTTTTTTTGCTGCTTTCAGTCTTTAATACCACACTGCACTACACAATCAAGTTTCATCTTGATGTCAAAATCTTCAGTGGGACCGAATTATGTGAAGGTGGTAGAATAGGAAATTCCCCAGGAATCCTCCCCACATAGGCAACAATTGCACTGGTAGAATCTGTCTGATGCAAATAGTTTGCAGCTCTGGAGCATATATTATAGAAGGCTTGTATCTTCCAGGGAAAAGTCTGAGCAGCAACTTGCAGCTAATTTCTGGCAGGTGGTTCATGTGTTCCTGTAGCAGCTTGCACACATCTTGGGGGAGCTAGGGTGTACAATAAGGACTCTGTCCTCCAAATATCAGGGACCTGTGTTTAAACTGTTTACTGCTGCTTGTGGTCACAGAGGTGCAGACAGCCATTATGGCACTCACATGCCACCGGTGAAAGTCTTTCCCACTCCCCCTCCGGGAATTCAAATGGCCTGAACATTTTTTCTTTGTCATTTTTCCACCTATCATTAGTCTTGTTCACCCTTTTGGAATACAGACATTTAAGATTGAGGCTATTCAAAACAACTTCATATGTGGAGGAATTTAGAAAATCACCATGCATGATCAGGGAAAGGCACAGAGTTAGAGCACACCCGAGCAGATCTTTAAGTCTGATCTTGGTATAGGCACAATCTAAAACAATCAAAAAACTGAAACGAAAACAATTTTTTTTTTTTAAGACTAGTCAAGTGCAGTAGTGGGAAGGGGGAAAGTAGTAGAACAGGAATTCAATCTGTAACTGACTGTGAACGACCAAGTGAGATAACTCACTACGTTCGGACCAGCCAAAACTCTTTAAAACTCTTGGAAAAGGGAGAATGTGATTTAAAAAGTTACCTACCACATTATTAGGTTCAAATGTACAGTTTTGACTTGCTATGGTTTCAACATTCCCCTAAAAAGCCTATTCCCCTAAAAGGCCGGGCGCGGTGGCTCACGCCTGTAATCCTAGCACTCTGGGAGGCCAAGGGGGGTAGATCGCTTAAGGCCAGGAGTTCGAAACCAGCCTGAGCAAGAACGAGACCCCATCTCTACTAAAAAAAAAAAAAAAAATAGAAAGAAATTAATTGGCCAACTAAAAATATATAGAAAAAATTAGCTGGGCATGGTGGTGCATGCCTGTATTCCCAGCTACTCGGGAGGCTGAGGCAGGAGGATCACTTGAGCTCAGGAGTTTGAGGTTGCTGTGAACTAGGCTGACACCACGGCACTCTAGCCGGAACAAACTGAGACTCTGTCTCCAAAAAAAAAAAAAAAGAAAAAAAAAAAAGCCTATGTGGGAAACTAAATCCATAATGCAACATTGGTAAGAGTAGGAAATATAAGAGTTGATTACGCCACCTGGGCTCTCCACTCATTAAAGGAATAATGCCATTTTCTTAGGAGCGAGTTCATTATTGCAGGAGTGGATTTCTTATGAAAGAATGAGTTGGACCTCTCCTACTCTATCTCTTGCCCTCTCGTTGCTATTCTGCAAGGTGATGTTTTTGTACCATGTTATCGTGCAGCAAGAAGGCCCCCACCAAATACCAGAACCTTGATCCTGGACTTCTCAGTCTCCACCAGTAAAGGCTAAAGACATAACCCAAGACCAAAACGACTTCCAACTCCGGTGCTCCAGCTCCGTAGGCCTTCCTTCGCTAGGAACCTCAAGGGGAGATGCCGGAAACTGGGCGTTCCCGGAAGTCCAAGTTGTAGTCTTGGCCCGCATTGTGACGTAAGGCGGTTGCGCCCATCTTGGCGGTTGGGTCACTCCCGTAAGGACTGCTACACTCCAGCGCTGTTGGAAGGTACCGCATTAATTTCAGGGCACCCCAATTACCGTGCTAAATGCGGAAATGATTAGAAGTATGAAAACTTTAGCAGGCTGCGCAAAAAAATAAGATGGCCCGCGCTCTACCCAATACTGAGCCGTTGGGAAGGAGCACTATGGACGCCGCCATCTTAGGGGATGTGCAGTTTCTGTTGAGCAGAAAATACAATTTTGTGGGAGTTTAGGGTGGAATTATCTAGTACCGCAAAGGGCCTGCGGCTTAGGGGCGCCTCTGGAGGATCAACAGGCTTGCGGAAGCTGAGATGGCTGAAGGGGATGGGGAGGCAGTGGTCACAGTGGACCAAAGTTGTGTAGGTTTTGAGACCCCCTTCAGGGGATGGAGCAGAGAATAGGCAACGCTCTTCTAGGTGAGACTGTCTTGAGGCCCAATACTGGGACAGTCTCTGTGAAGACCAATGCCCATGCACAACTGAATGGAGTACGTGGTTACCTATCACAAGGAGAAAGGGATGAGGCTTCAGATGTAATCAAATATTTCCCTAAAACACAGGAAGATGGAAATGGAGCATATGAGAATATAAAATGACTAAATAATAAAGTTGTCGTTTGACAAACAGCACACTTAATAAATGTTAGCTATAACTTTTATGAAGGTGGGGAGGTGAAGGAAGCAGTAGTTGGTACCTGTTTCAGTAGGCAACCTGAAGTTATCTATCCAATTAAAATTTTTTATTTATCTGGGATGCCAACTTCTGAAAGCTGAGTTCAACACCTGGTCGCAGAGCAGGCCCAGGCAACCCATTCAGAGACCTGACCAATTAGTTCAGGGATTAAATACATTATGACTGCCATTATAGCATGTGCAGAAATGGAGAGAATTTAGAGTCTAAGTTGAAGCCTCCCTTTCTTATTCTTTACTGGAGAGCACCTGTACTGAATCCATCCTCTTAAAAGCTGGATACTTTGTATATTTTTATGTTTTGTTCGTCTGTGTACCCGTATGTACAACAGTGCTTGCCACAATGCAGACACACACACAAAACATCCTTGTAATTACCCAATAACCTAGAGTTTGGGTTCAATTGTGAGGCAACTTTATGGGAAATTTCTACTTTTTTTTTTTTTTTGCCATCTAAGCAGGACTTACTGTTTCTAATTTTGATATATCTTTATTGGATGAAGGGAAAGAATTCTGAGTATTGGAGAGAGGACAAGGGCCTCATCCTCAGGTGAGAAGGAAGATAAATCACATCTCTTCATCATGTCACAGAGGAGCTGGGATCTTTGAAATGGCGGCAACTCTCAAAGGTGATAGGCCTATCAAATTTAAGAGTTCTCCTCCAAGATATCCAAAGGGATCTCATCTTTTATCTTACATACCGTCCTCTATTTTTAGAGTGAAGTTATTTTCTTCCTTTAATTGGGCTTATTCTGTGGAATTCCTTATCTAATCTGCCCCTTTTATAGTCTGACAGATACAAGTGTCTATTTAGTACTTCTTTTATTTTCATTTTTTTAAAAAACAATACTAATCCTTAGAATTTCTTTCCAGTAGCTCCTTTCCTTCAATGACAAAAACAATTTTGATTGATTGTCCTTTGGGCCAATCATGCACCTTCATTCATCTTCCAAATCTACATATAACTGATTTCTATGTTGGTATGTGCTGGGGAATACACAATTACCTACAAACTATAAAGGAATTTAAAATCTAGGTAGAGATAAGACATGAACATTTTTTAAAAAGTATTCATATCCTGTTTCATGTAAGTAAAATTGTGTCCTTTCCCGTTCCCACTCCAAATAATAATGTCCCTTGAACAAGAAATTATCAGGACACTTCAGTCCTTATGGCGTATGTCCCTTTCAACTGATATGGGTATATACATTTGCTGGAGGGTAAACATGCTATATGCATATAATCCAGCTTTAAAAAGTGCTGGCTCAACATTTTGTTTATCACTGCCATCACCTACAGTACCTATTACAGGGAGTAAATGAAAAAAAATGTTTCTGAGTGTTATGTATATCAACAATAAGACAAACCAGAGAGTTAGGATGAAAACTACCTTCTAAGGTAAGAGCACAGCTGATTGGTTACTCACGAGTTTTGAACTTCATTCCCCTGGGGTCATATTTACAAAGTAAACACATCCAAACATGGTATGCTACATTATAGAATTAAATATATTCAAAGTTTCCTTTTGAAGGATTTCAAAGTTTAAAGTAATAAATAAATTTAGTAATCAAAGAAATACAAGAGCTAATCATATAATGGTCTTGTTTGGGACTAGAAGACTCACGCCCAGAAAAGAGGGAAGGGGTGAATTGTGTTATAAATTTTACCAATGATGTACAACACAGACAACCTCCTTTTAATTAAGGAGTTACTGACATACAAACTAGGAGTTTGATTCAAGGTATATTGTCCTAAAATATACTTCCTGTATATTATCCTGTATATTATAATGTTAGATTTATGACAGAAATCTTTAAAATATTCCTTTTCATATGGGTGGTTTCATGTGTTCTTTCATATTTTGGAGGTGTTCCAGTTAGTGTGTTCATAGTTTTATGATTTCCTCTCACAGTTGATGAGGCAGAATGTACCACTGCCAACTCTGCCACATTCATGGACTCAACAGTCATCCAACAGTTTCTCTCCTGCAGAACTCTCTGACACCTACTGAGGTTTTATGTCTGGGCAAGGACTTTTCCATGGTCATTAAATTTCTACCAACTATGAACGCACTGATGACCTGTGATCTATGTTCACTGAAGACATACTCTAGATTAATAGGGTCTATCTTTCCATAATAGACTTTCCTAGCCTCTGCATTCTCACTATTTTGCTGTCATTATATCCTTATTAGCCACATAATTATAATGAACTAGAAGGTTTTACTCAAGGGTTTTCCACCTTGAATGTATCACAGTTTTTTCCTGTGTGTTTTTTGTGACATGAAATATGATGTAATTGATCACTGAAAGCACTACCATATTCACTGCATTCATAAAGTTTCTCTTCTGTGCAAATTCTGTTGTCTGCTGAGGATGAATATCTGGCACCTAGCTGTCCCACAGTGGCTACATTGCTATCTGCTTGGAACTCACTGTTATTTAATGAAGTCTGAGCTGCCACAGAAGGCATCTGCACAGTCCCCATGTTAACAGGGTTTTTATCCTGAATAAGATCACTTGTATGAGATGAGCTGTGACTCTTTGAGAAAGCATTTTCCAACTTGACTGAACCTACGCATTTCTCTCTTGCATGCAGCATTCCCTTATGATAAACAAGGCATGACAAGTGGGAGAAAGCTTTCCCACAATCAGAGCATCCATAGGGTCTCTCTCCCGTATGAGTTCTCCGATGTCTATTGAGGCATGACTTATCTCTGAAAGCTTTCCCACAGTCACTGCATGTATAGGGTTTCTCTCCTGTGTGAATTCTCTGATGGTTAATGAGACCCGACTTGTGTGAGCAAGATTTTCCACACTCAGTACATACAAAGGGAGTCTTTCCTGTGTGAAATCTCTGATGGGATATTAAGCATGACTTCTGGCTGAAGGCTTTCCCACAATCATTGCATACATAGGGTTTCTCTCCAGTATGAATACGTTGATGTATAAGGAGATTGCCTTTTTGGATGAAGCCTTTTCCACAATCATTGCATATATAAGGCTTCTCTCCAGTATGAGTTCGCTGATGTACAATGAGATTGCCCTTCTGAATGAAGCCTTTTCCGCAATCACTGCATATATATGATTTCTCCCCTGTATGAGTTTTCTGATGTGCATTGAGTTGTGATTTCCAACGGAATGCTTTGTCACATTCAGTGCATTCATAGGGTTTCTCTCCTGTATGAGTTCTCTGATGTTCAACAAGCCTGGACTTTCTGGAGAATGCTTTCTCGCACAGACTGCATTCATGAGGTTTCTCTCCTGTATGAACTCTCTGATGATTAATGAGCCGAGACTTCTTGATGAAGCCTTTTCCACAATCACTGCATACATAGGGTTTCTCTCCAGTATGAATTTTCTGATGTGCAATGAACTGTGATTTCCAGCGGAATGCTTTGTCACATTCAGTGCATTCATACCGTTTTTCTCGTACATGAGTTTTCTGGTGTTCAGTGAGCCTGGACTTTCTAGAGAAAGCTTTCCCACATATACTGCATCCATGAGGTTTCTCTCCTGTATGAACTCTCTGGTGATCAATGAGGCGAGACTTCTTAAGGAAGGCTTTCCCACATTCATTGCAGATATGGGGTTTATGTATCTTTTGAGTTCTCTGATGCTTTATGAGTTGTGAATTTATATTCACAGAATTTCCACATTCAGGGAATTTCATTTCATTATGAAATTGTTCATGCTTGTCATAGAGGAAAGATTGTCCATCTCCATTAACCTCAACAGAATTCTTGATTTCATAATTTTTGTTCAGGTTGATTAAAGTTAAATTTGATTTTAATATTTTCTCATGTAAGTCAAATATATCATGATTTTGCTTTAAAGTAAAATTACTTTTTCTTTGTTGAACGATGTTTCCAAATGCATTATGTTCTCCTCTCTTCAGACATCTTTGGTTTTGTGAGTACATCTGTAGATGATCATCAACTTTCTTGATTTCTAGGAAAGAAGAGAACAATAAATCTTTCCATGAGATCAAACAAAATAAAACTATTTCACAAATAGCTTTGTGTAGGATGGCTCTTTATTGACTACACCATTACCTCAGTTTAAAACTCCATGTAGATATGTTCAGTGTCACTTGAATGAGGGTAAAACACATTAATTTATCAAAGAAAACAAAAGGTTAAACAAGCCACTGTATAAACAATATTAGCTCATTCAAAATAAACAAATACAGGTTTGGCTGCTTTCTAAATGTGATCTTATAAAGCATGCTGGGACAATAAAATTAAGTCACTGTTAGCACTGGACCACAGAAGTTGGAGGGCTATTTGCTTTAAAATGATAAGGGACACATTCATACAAATAATGATCCACATATCCTTATTAAATTATGACTGTGGATCAAGCATTATGCTGATGATGGTGATATAATTAGAAATATATTCCTTGAAATCAAGGTGATGGCAAAAATAAAAAAAAATATATTCTTTATTTTCTCTGAGCAGACTTTCTAGATAGGGCAAAACTGAATAAGGAAGCAATGAAATAAAGAAGGTAGATAAAAATTATGAAAAGTGGTTTGACAGAGCAACAGTGATGGAGGTGGAAGAAATCACGATATAATTTAGAGAAAGAAAAAATAAGGCTCAGTCATGATTTCAATATGAAGAGATTAATAAAAGTGAGGAATTAAGGATTATTCCTAATTATTTGGACTGAGCCACTGGACAGTGGGGTAATGCCTTTTAATGAGATGGGGACTAACACTGAGGTTCCAAATGTGGGGGAAACCAAGTGTGCATTTTAAAACGTATCAATCTTGAGATGGGTTTTAGATATTTAAGTACAAACATTAAAATTCCAGTTTCAGATATATAAATCCTGAGAAAGGTCTTGACTGGAAATAACAATGTGGAAATCAGCTTTGCGCAGTGGCAGTATCGTAGCCAATGAGGTTTATCCGAGGCGCGATTATTGCTAATTGAAAACTTAACAATGTGGAAATCATCAGTAAGTATTTAAGGACAGAGGACTGGATGAGATGTTTGGAAAAAGTGTGTAGATTGAAACAAGTTGAAGGCACAGGACCAACTTTATGATTATTGTAATATTTCAAATTTGGGTTTGGAAAAGCCCATTCAGGGGTACCAAACACTACACTCATTAGGGAAATAAGCAGACATAGGTATTAGAAAGTATTATCCCAAAGAATTGAGTCAGAATGTTGTAAACACAACATTTGATTTCAAGATAACTGATAGATTCTTGTATGGTCATCTTATTCCTTTAACTTGCTATCTGTTTTCCATAATTTGGTTTCCATCAAACCAAATTTCCCAAAGCATCAATCTCACATTTAAAGGAAAACTTCTGCAGTCAACGCTCTAACATTTTAGATTATTGTAACACATTCTTCCATATCAATGCAGAAAGAGAAAAACAGTGATCAATATGAACTTTGGACCACATAGTCTTCAGAAGTAGATGTGTTGCTGCACTGGCTAGGGAACTCACCTTTATCAGTCACATTCTGTGCCTGTGTACATGTGATATTTGAATTGTTCCTATTTCAATGTTGCTGCTGTAATCCTCCCTAAACCTGTCATTATCTTTCAAAATTCTGCATAAATGTCTTGTTTGCCATCATTTAAGGAGTCCTAAAGGATTACACTTCTGATCTCAGACCAAGACTGTGAGCAGTTTTGCCTTCCATTTGCTAAGAACTACTATATATTCAAGGGTAATACAAAACAAACTTATAACCCCCCCCATTCCACCTCAATTGCACATAAAAGTCCGTAACAGTCAACCCGGAAATAAAAATGTACCACGATTACCCTATTTACCCATGTTCACACTCAGCTAGTTCCCCTACAAATATTTCTAACCTTCATGTGGCTCAGTTCAGGCCAATCTTTTGACAGGTCCCCACAAGGACTTGCGCATTTCTGATTCCATACCTTCATTCTTTTTGCTTAATAGCTTTATTGAGATATCACTGATACCTGATATAAAGATTATATAGATTTGAGGTGTACAACACAATCCAAAGGGGCAGCAAGGTGCAGTAGTCAGAAGACAGTGCTGAGATCAAAAATCTCTCTTTGGAGAAGGGCATGGGAGGTGGAATTTCATAGCAAGAGAGGTAGAAAGAACCTCTTTCTTTCTTTCATCCCTCCCATCAGGCAGGGATGTTCTAATGGGAGAAGAATGGTGAGACTTTAGAATCCTAAAGAAGAAGAAACCTTGAGGAAAAACAAGATCTAGCTGAAACAGTGATCAAATCCAAGAAGAGAAAAAGAGGGTAGACACTTCTCTAAATACCTAAAAGAGCTCTTGTGTGCGAAGAGAAATGCATGGAGGCTCTATTCACACACCCTCAGACCCCCTCATGGCTGAGGTGCTTCTAAAACAACTAGCATGCAACTTGCTCTGCCACCCTCCTTGCTGGCTCTCACCCACTCACCTGGATAGATTCGACTGTGGATTTCATTTTCTGCTGTCCATAGTTCTCCTCGTTCCAACTTGGAGAGTACATCTGGCTTGTTGGCTTGATACCCTGTTCATGGGAAAAGACAGAAGACTTAGGCTCATTGAATTAAGCTGTGGTCTATCAACACGGGAAGATGTTCTACTTTAGGAACTACATAATTTACATGTCTGTAAAGGAAAGGCTTTTCTCCCAAAAAGGGGCACATTATATTCTCTTATCTGGGGCCAGAGAAGAGACTGAAAAGTCTACCACTTCAGAGCTCCATGGGCCCTCTGGAGCTTTCAGAAGCTCAGGAAGGAAAGGACAATGACTGGGTACCCTCTGAGCAACATGGGGCACTGTCCTCACCCACTGACACCAGGTTGCTATAGTTTTCCAACATTACGTCCCGGTACAGGTCTTTTTGAGCAGGGGCCAGGACCTGCCACTCCTCCCAGGTGAACTCCACAGCCACATCCTCCAGTGTCAGCAATTCCTGTAAAAACAGAGTCCTGCTTAATATGAAGTGTTTTTCTTTTATTGACATGGAATGTGAAGGACATTGTTCTTCTCATTTTCACCATATAGGCTGCATCTATATACCTAGGTGCTGTGATTTTTTTTATTTATTTTATTTTGTTTATTTACTTTTGAGACAGGGTCTCACTCTGTTCCTCATGCTAGAGTGCCATGGCGTCAGAATAGCTCACAGCAACCTCAAACTCCTGGGCTCAAGCAATCCTCCTGTCTCAGCCTCCCGAGTAGCTGGGACTACAGGCATGTGCCACCATGCCCGGCTAATTTTTTCTCTATATTTTTAGTTGGCCAATTAATTTCTTTCTATT
>CAUYMX010013937.1:0-40930 GCA_963573855.1 Lepilemur septentrionalis | reverse complement strand
ATTATTTTTTTGATGTGCTGTTGAATCCTATTTGCTAAATTTTTTTTGAGAATTTTTGCATCTATATTCATGAGTTATATTGGTCTTTAATTTTCTCTTTTTGTTAGGTCATTTCCTGGTTTTGGAATTAGAGTGATGTTTGTTTCATAGAATGAATTCAGAAGGGTTCCATTCTTCTCAATGTTGTCCAGCAATTTCTGAAGAATGGGAATTAGTTCTTCTTTGTATGTTTCGTAAAACTCTATCGTGAAGCCATCACGATAGAGTTTTGTGACATTTCTTTTGTGACATTTTCTTTTTGGGAGGTTCTTAATTACTGCTCCAATTTCTGAGCTTGAGATTGGTGGGTTTAGAAATTCTCTTACCTCCTGGGGAAGCTGAGGAAGGTTGTATATTTCCAGGAATCTGTCCATTTCCTCCTCGTTATGCAGTTTTTGAGCATATAATTTTTATAGTAATCAAAAATAGTGTTTTGTATTTCCGTGGTGTCTGTTCTGACTTCATCTTTTTCATTTCAAATTGAGTTTATTAGATACATTTCCCTTTGAGTTCTTGTCAGTCTAGCCAGAGGTCTATTGAGTTTTTTTTGTCGTTTCAAAAAACCAGCTTCTGATTTTGTTGATCTTCTGTATTATTCGTTTTTTCTCAATTTCATTTAGTTCTGCTTTGATCTTTGTTATTTCTCTTCTTCTATTAGAATTGGGATGCGGTAGCTCTTCCTCTTCCAATTCCTTGAGTTTATTCATTAGAATGTCTATGTCTAAGCTTTCTGTTTCTTATGTAAGTGTTTATAGGTATTAGTTTTCCTCTTAGTTATGCTTTTGTTGTATCCCATAGGTTTTGGTAACTTGTGTCTCTGTTATCATTTAGTTCAAAGAAACTCTTGATTTCCCCTTGATTTACCTCCTTGACTGAAGAGTTTTTCAGTAATAAATTGTTTAGTTTCCATGACTTCGTGCAACAGTAAGAGTTTCTACAGGAATGGAACTCTAGTTTTATATTTTATACCTCTATGGTCAGAGAAGACACACGGTATAATTTCTATTTTTTTGAATTTGTTGAGATCTGATTTGTGGGCTAGTATGTGGTCAATTTTGGAAAAGGTTCCATGGGCTGCTGAGTAGAATGTGAATTTTGCTTTATTTGAGTGGAATGTTCTGTAGAGATCTGTCAGATCTTTTTGTTCAAGAGCTCTGTTTAAGTCCATTACTTCTATGGTCATTTTCTGTTTGGAGGATCTGTCCAGTTCATTCTGTGGAGTGTTGAAGTCCCCTACTAATATGGCAGTATTGTTTAACATGTTATTAAGATCTGAGAAGGTTTGCTTTGTGTAGTTAGGTGCTTCTACATTGGGTGCATAAATATTAATGATAGTTAGATCTTGTTGGATCTTCCGTTTCAGCAGTATAAAGTGACCATCTTTACCCTTTTTTACTTTTGTTATGTTACAGCTTATGTTGTCTGCAAATAGTATAGCTACACCTGCTTTCCTTTCACTTCCGTTTTCCTGGATGACAGTTTTCCATCCCTTGATCTTCAGCTGGAAAGCATCTTTGTGATTTATATGTGTTTCCTGTGTACCGCAGATACTGGGTTTGTGTATTTTTATCCACTCTGCCAGTCTATTTCTCTTCAGGGTGAATTTTAAGCCATTAACATTAATTGAAAAGATTTAAATTTGATGAAGATTTCCATTAATATAGTTGAGTAAAGTCCAGTTGCTTTGTTGAACTCCTTGTGCCATCCTAGAGTTCAAGTTCTAGACTTTAACTCTTTGAAGGTTTTACTTTGAATACTGTCTATTGTTCTGTTAGGTCTGAAAAGCCAGTGTAAGAGCTTCCTGTAGGGCTCATCTGGTCTTTGCGAATTCCAACAGAGTATGGTTGTCTGAGAAGCACTTTATGTCATCCTCATAGATGAAACTTAACATTGCCGGATAAAGATTTCTAGGTTGGGCTTTATTCTGTTTTAGAAGATTTAGGATAGGCACGTAGTCCGTTCTGAATTGTAGGCTCTCAGATGAGATATCTGAAGTTAATCTGATAGGCCTACCTTTGAAGTTTGTTTGTTGTTTTTGTTTGTTTTCATGTAGGATTGCTTCTTCCAAATTTACTTTGGTCAGTCTAATAACAAAGTAATGAGGTGATTGCCTTTTCACGTTGAATCTCCCAGGAGGTCTGTGTGCTCCTTGTATTTGAATATTGAGATTTCTGTCTAGGCCTGGCATGTTTTCCTCCAGTATTTCATGAAATAAGTTTTGTGGCCCTTGTTAATGTTCCTCTCCCCCTCTGGTAACCCTTTCAACTGAAGGTTTTGATTTTTTTACATAATCCCATACTTCCTTTAAACATTGGTCTTGTCTCTTGTTTCTGTGTTCCCTTTCTTTGCATTGTTGAGTACATAGACATAGTCTTGAAGATCTGAAACTCTTTCTTCTTCATGCTCCATCCTGTTCTTAAGAATTTCCATTGAGTTTTGGAGCTCTATGAATATATCCTTCATTTCCAGAATTTGTTTGATTCTTCTTTTTTTTTCTTCCTAAAATTTTGTTGGGGAAAACTACAAAACATTTACAGTACAATGTTTACAGTCACAATTTGTAGTAAGATGATTTCCCAAAATATATTACCACTCAAGTTGACTTATCTTGTTACATTCAAAAACCTACTCTGTCAAAGTAGTCCAGAGAGTACAGACATAGTGCTCCAACTATATCTACGTACAATCAACACTCCATTTTACGTGTACAATTAAATGATTTTCACTGGATTTACCGAGGTGTACAGTTAATCACATGAATCAGTTTTTGAGGAATTCCTTTTCCCTATTGAGACCCCTAATTCTGCTCCCCAACTACTTTTCAAGCATATACCACCCCTCCACAGTGCCCTCCCTCATCGCACTGATGTGGGTTTACCCCCCACCCCCCAATTCCCCAGTGTTCACTCCCACCCTTTGAGCACCATAGTGTTAATCAGTCAATACCAGTTTGATGGTGAGTATAAGTGGGGCCCATTCTTCGGGTCTTGTGTCACCTCACTTCGAATAATGGGCTCAAGCTTAATCCAGGATAATACAAGAGGTGCTAACTCACTGTCAGTTCTTAAATTGAATAATATTCCATTGTGAACATATACCAGATTTTAACAATCCACTCATGAATTGACAGGCACTTGGATTGTTTCCATGACCTAGCAATAGTGAACTGTGCTGCCATAAACATTTGGGTGCAGATGTCTTTATCATAGAATGACTTGTCCTCTTTGGATAGTTTGATTCTTCTTTATCACTTCAATTTCTTTGGAGAATTTTTCATTCATTTCTTGAATCGTTCTTGTGGTTTCCCTATGTTGCAATCAATTTTTCTCTTCAATATCATTGAGGTTTCTAACAATCCATGTTTGGAATTCTTCCTCTGTTAATTTAATTGTATCATGTATGTTAGTGTCAGTTGTCGTTGATCAAGTGTTTTCATTTTCAGGTTATCTCTCTCTCTGATCTTTCATGTTTCCTGTGATCTTTCATTGGTCCTTTCTCATCTGGGTACTTTGTCTAAAGATGCTAAAACTGGCTTATGAACCAAAATCTACTAGGTTGATTCTACCATTCCTCAGCCTCCATCAGCGAAGAGGAGGTGAAGGGAGACACCAGTCTGGCGACTAGGTTTCAGGAAGAACAGTCTCCTTTCCAAGTCCACCCAGAGAAGGGGTCAGTCCCTTTGGTGCAACGCTCCCAGGCCAGAGTCGGAGGGGAGGCTAGTTAAGCTGTGTCTTCAGAGGTCACAACTAGGAAGGTAATCTGCCTTATAACACCACCCTGCCCGTTTGGGTTCCACTCCCTTCGCTCAGAGTACAGATTTCCTGGTGGGGTGGGAAACCACCCAAGGGTATCCTAGAATGTCAGGGGTGAATGTCACCACACTCCTTTATCCACTCCTTCAGATGCCAAACCTGAGCCATGGGAATGGGAGGAGCGGTCGCTAGATTGGGGTATCAGAGGACTCTAACCTTGTATTCCCCCTGTCTTCAAATGCCAGACCCACTTGTCCAGGCTAGGATAGGAAGGAGGACTGTGACTGTACCTCCAGAGCAATATTCAGCATCCCCAGGCCATGGGAAAGCGACCTACCACCTAGTTATAGCCATCCCACCACCAATTTAGAGCTGATGGGGCAGGCGCCCACAAAGCCAGGGGAGGGGGAGGGAACGCCAGCAGCTTTCAATCAGTGTTCTCAGCCCACAGCTACCCCAGTCCTCCAAGTCCCAACTGCTCAGCTGCAGGGAAGAATGCTGGCTCTGTCTCACCAGTGCGGCCAAACCCTCAGCAAGTTCCCAGGGCAAAGTCACCTCCAAGTTGTATGCTCACATTCCTAGTCTTGGAAGCCTCTTGATGTGAAAAGGCACTCTCTGCACTCACTCCTGCAGGAGCGAGAAGCACCTGCTCAGTTGGGGACCTTCCCCACTCTGGGCTGACTCAGAGGAGCACACCGGACAGTTCAAAATGGTCCCGTTCCAGTTCTTACTCCTCTCAGCCCCTCTGCCTGCACCATGCTTCCTGCAGAATTCAGCTACTTCCCTGCCTGCGTGGGTGTGGGGTGTGGTGGAGGAAGGATTGTCTTCCTGGGAGTCAGAATGTGTCGCTGCAGCTGCTGTGGCTGGCCGGGCTAGCATCCAGGGTCCCCACATGAGGCACCCATCCAACTTCCGGGCTCTGCAAGAAATTTTCTGAATCACCTCTTTTTTCCACCATGTCCAGTGTCCCACGCTGTTTCTCTGTATGTCTACAAAACTGGTCCTGTGGAAGTTGAGTTCACTCTCATGCAGAAGACAGACAATTTTGGCTCTGACTCTGAGAGCAGAAAGCCAGGAGGCCACCCCTAATCTGCCATTTTACAGGAACATATTTAACTAAGGAGGTGAGAGACATATATAGGGAAACACTAAAACAAACTATAGAGGATGTATACAGATGGCGAACACTATCACACACAGGGATTGGCAAAATCAATATTTTTTAAATGTCCATTCTACCTGAAGTGATCTATGGAATCAATGCAATCCCTATCAAAATACAAACATCATTTTTCACAAACTTAGAAAAAATAATTATATGCTTCATATGGGAAAAGAGAAGCCTCCATATACCAAAGCAATCTTATGCCAAAAGAACAAAATGGGAGGCATCACTCTACCAACTACATTACAAGGTTAAAATAATGATAATAGCATTATTCTAGCACAAGACCTTTGGAACAGGCGTGAGAACCTAGATAAAACATCATTTTTATATTGTCATCTAAAATCTTTGACAAAGCAGACAAAAATATACATTGGGGAAAAAGATCCCCCTTCAATAAATTGTGTTGGACAAATTGGATAGCCACATGTAGAAGATTAAAACTGGATTTCTCATAGGAATCCACTAACAGTGGATAATATATTTAAACCTAAGACACAAAACCATAGAATTCTAAAAGGAAATATTGGGAAAATTCGTATAGAGAAGGTGTAGGTAAGGAATTTATGTATAGGACCCCCAAAGCAATCACAGCAAGAAAAATAAATACATCAAGTTGAAAATCTTCTGTACAGCTAAGAAACTATCATTAGAGTGAATGGACTACCTACATAATGAGATAAGATATTTGCATACTACACATCTGATAAAGGGTTGATAATTAGACTCTACATAGAACTTACAAAATCAACCGCAAAAATTCAGACAAGTCCAATAAAAAGTGGGCAAAGGACCTGAACAGAAACTTTTCAAAAGAAGACAAAATAATGGCAAAAAAGTGCACAGCATTGCTAATCATCAAGGAAAGGCAAATAAAATCCACAATGAGAAATCACTTAATTCCTGTAGGAATGACTTTTGTGAAGAAGTCCGCCCCCCAAAAAAATGCTGGTGTTGTTGCAGAGAAAAGAAAACACTCTTACACTGCTGGTGGGACTGCAAATTAGTACAACCTCTATGGAATGTAATATGGAGATACCTAAAAGAACTTAAAGTAGAACTACCATTTGATCCAGGAATCTCACTGCAAGGCAGCTACCCAAAGGAAAAAATTGACTCTACAATAAAGACTTCTGCACTCAAATGTTTATAACAGTGCAAGTCACAATTGCAGATAGGGAAAGCATTCCAAGTGCCCAACAATGCATGAGTTTATTAATAAAGTTTGGTACTACTCTACCATAAAAAAATTGAACTAACCTCTCTTGTATTATCATGGATGGAGCTAGAACACAGTCTACTAAGTGAAGCATCACAAGAATGAAAGAACAAGCAGCGCATGTACATACTATTAAATTGATACTAAGTTATCAACACTTAGGTGCACATGGAAGCAATATTCACTGGGTGATGGACAGGAAGGAGGTGGGTAGATGGGAAGGGTAAATTCACAACTAAATGGTATGGCGTGCAAAGTGTGGATGTTGGGCATACTTGTAACTTTGGATTCGGTAGTGCAAAGGCAATATATATAACCAAAATATTTTTACACTGCTTTGACAGACCAGACAAAAATATGTACTGGAGAAAAGAATTTCTGTTCAATAAATGGTACTGGGAAAATTGTATAGCCACATGTAGAAGATGGAAATAGGATCCACAACTTTCACCTCTCACAAAAATTAATTCATGATAAATATTAGACTTAAACCTAAGGCATGAAACTATGAGTACTGGAAGAATAGTTTGGAATAACTCTTACAGATATTGGCCTAGGCAAAGAATTTATGAGGAAGATCCCAAAGGCAATCACAACAAAAACAAGAATGAATAAATGAGACTTGAGTAATTGAATATTTAAACAATTCCAGAAATAATCAATAGAGTGAATAGACAACCTACAGAATGGGAGAAAATATTTGCATGCTATACATATGATACATATCATAATCTGAATCTTCAAAAAGCTCAAGCACTATGGTGCTCAAATGGTGCGAGTGATCACTAGGGAATTGGGGGTGGGGGATAAACCCATGTTTGAGCGATGTAGTGGGCACTGTGGAGGCATGGGACATGCTTGAAAAGTAGTTGGGGAGTGGAATTAGGGGTCTCAATAGGGGAAAGGAATTCCTCTAAAACTGATTTATGTGATTAACTGTACATCTCAGTAAATTCACCAAAAATCATTTCATTGTACACTTAAAATGGAGTAAAGGCATAATATGTAAAATATACTTCAATAAAGAAAAAAATAAAGATTTTGGAATGTCAGAAAAAAAAGAAATGAGCTATAAAGTCATGAATAGACATGGATGAAGTTCAAATGCATATTACTAATGAAAGGATCTAATAAAAAAAGTTCAAGAAAATCAGCAATTCAAGCAAATCAGTTTTTTGATGAAACAACCCCCTTAAACAGTGGACAAAAGATGTTAACAGAAGCTCTCCAAATTGAAGATATAATAATAGCCAAGAAATATATGAAAAAATGCTCACTATCTCTAATCATCAGGGAAATTCAAATCAAAACCACAATGATACATAGCTTAATATCAGTGAGAATGGTTTTCATTAAAATGTCCCTAAACAACAGATGGTGGCATGGAGGCTGAGAGAAAGGAACACTTATATATCATTGATGAGACTGAGAATTAGTTCAATTTCTATGAAAAGTAGAATGGAGATACCTCCAAGAAGTTAAAGTAGACTTATCATTTGATCTAGCAATTGCACTACTGAGTATTTACTCAAAGTAAAAAAAGAAATTTTATTTAAAAATAAAGATACTTGCACTAGAATGTTTATAGTAGCACAGTTTACAATTGCAAAGATGTGGAAACAACCCAAGTGTCCAGAAATTCATGGTTGATTAATAGACTTTGGTACATGTATACTATGGAGTAGTACTCAGTCACAGAAAAGGATTAATTAATGCTTTTGCAACACCTTGGGTGGAACTGGAGACCATCCTCTTACAAGAAGTATCTCCAGAATGAAAAAACAAGCAACATATGTACTCACTATTACATTGTTTAAATTAGAAATAACTGATGAGCATACATGTGCACAGCGGAAAATTAAACTCATTGGAAATCAAGCAGGGATTAGGGTTGGGAATGGATCAAAAACCTAACAAATACAATGAACACAAGCCTTACAAAACCTATTCATGCAACCAAAAACATTTGTATTTCTTAGTATTTTGAAATAAAAAAGATATTATCAGGCAATATAGTTGGATGATGTAAAAATTATTTCATTTTATGAAATAATAAATAAATGTTGCTCAATAAATGTCAATAATTTCAAAAATATGGGAAAAATAAAGAAAAAGAAGTATTTGACATAATCTTACCAGAAATATTTAAAATTACAGGAACCAAACCATAAATCAAGGAAGCTCAGAGAACACAAAACAATATAAATATTTTGAAGTATCCTTAGGTGTCTCATATTCAAGTTGCAGAAAACTAAAAGCAGAGACAATGTTTCAAATGATTCCAGTGAGACTAAAGAAAAGCAGAAAAGAAAAATCTCTAATAAGCTTCATCAGAAACAATAAAGGAGAAATTACAACTGAATGCCATGGAGATACAATATATAATTTATGAATACTCCCAAAATCTTTATACACACAAACTGCAAAATGTAGAGGAAATGGACAAATTCTCAGAAACACACAGCCTCCCTGGGATCAACCAGGGATAAATAGAATTACTGAACAGACCAATATCAACTACTGAAATTGAAACAGCAATAGAAAACCTTTCTAAAAGAAAAGTCCTGGACCAGATTGTTTCACATCCAAATTTTACCACACCTACAAAGAAGAACTGGTGCCTATTCTGTAGAAATTATTCCACAACATCAAGAGGAATGGAATCTTCCCAACACATTTTATGAAGGCAACATAACCCTGATACCAAAAACCAGAAAGGAGGCAACAAGAAAAGAAAACTACAGACCAATATCCATTCTCAATATAGATGTGAAAATTCTGAACAAAATCCTAGCTAACTGAATCCAGGTGCTTATCAAGAAAATAAACCATGATGACCAAGTGGGTTTCATCTCAGAGATGCAGGGATGGTTCAACATACACAAATCTATAAATGTAATTCACCACTTAAATAGAAGCAAAAACAAAGACCAAGTAATCCTCTCAGTAGACGCAGAAAAAGCATTTGACAAAATTCAACACCATTTCAGTATAAGAACGCTTAACAAAATAGGTATAAATGGAGCTTACTTAAAAATGATACAAGCCATATATGACAGACCCACAGCTAACATTATACTGAATGGGAAAAAATTCAAATCATTCCCACTTGGAACTGGAAGCAGGCAAATTTGCCCATTATCTCCCCTTCTATTTACCATAGTGCTGGAAGTCCTTTTTATAGCAATCAGACAAGAGAGTGAAATTAAAGACCTCCAAATGGGAGCATTAAATGAGGGAGATCAAACTCTCACTCTTTCCTGATAATATGATATTACATCTTAAAAACCCCAAGGATTCAACCAAGAGACTTCTCGAATTGATAAATGAATTCAGCAAAGTCTCAGGATACAAAATCAATATATGCAAATCAAAGGCATTCATATACACCAAAAGCAGCCAAATTGAGAACCAAATCAAGTCTCATTTCCTTTCACAATAGCAACAAAGAAAATAAAGTACATTGTGGAAGATGGAGGACTAGGGATGACTTCTGGGCTCTCTGCTTAGGGTAGGACTTGAAGAAAGCAGTCCACAACACCCCAGTGGATAGCACCCCCACAGGATCAGCTTCACGGATCTGTAAAGATACACTGACAAGAAATTCTGGGAAAAGAAAGGGAGGGATAAGCAATGCTGGGAAAAGAAAGAAAGTGACACTGTGAATTTGCTGCAAAGTTCCGAGAGTGCAAGTCATACAGTTGGGGTAAAGCGGGGCTGGCTGTGCCTAGCGGCTGGCTGGCCAGGACAGTGTGTGTTCTCCCACAGGGGGACTATTCTTCCTTCATCAACCTTCACACCCATGCAGCCAGGGAAGTGCCTGAAGGCAGTGCGAAGAGGTAACACGGGTAGTCATGCTTTTTGGAGAGGAGACAGGAGCAGAAAGTATTTTGAACTCTCCAGTGCCTGTGTGGGTACCCTTTGCATGGGGGAGAGCTCCATGTGAGCGAGTCTGGTAAACTCAGGAAGCACAAGCTCCACTGCAGTGAGAACTGGACAGGAGGAACATGAGTGCCCTCCAGGCAATTGACCTGGAGAATGCTGGTTGCTCAAGCGTTGCATCTGAGGGGACTGGAGAGGGAGAGCACGAATGCCCTCCCAACAAGTGGCCCATTGAATGCAGGTGGCTCAATCTCCCCCTATGAAGGGGCTGGAAAGGGGCTGGAAAGGGAAGTGCTACCTAGTGGCCTCGGAGAGTCCCCCGTTTCTCCCAAACACCTGGATTTCCCCCAGAAGATCAGACACAGCATTAGCAAGGCAGAGCTGCCAAGGAGGCTGTCTTTTCAGCTGGGACCCAGGGCGACAGTACCACCGACACATCCCTGTGACTTGGGCAGGTGTTTCAAACCAGAATGACAGACTCTGCCCCTGGGCAGAGTTGTAAAAAAAAAAAACACTTTTAAGCCAAAACCTGAGGCTGGTCTGCTATTACTTCTTCACTTATTATCCACTGCTGGACAGTTTTGTATCAAAGGGCCAGACCCCTCCCCTGAAAGGGTAGAGTATCAGCTTTTCAAGTCTGCTATCCAAGCTGAGTCCCAAGGTCATCTCCTTGTTGTGACTTGGTGGCTGGAGTCTCCAACTAAAGGATCAGTCCCCAGTCCGGGAAGCATGGAGTGGTGAGGGAGACAGTTTTCAGGGCTTAGACCCACCTGGGATGGGGAAGGCCCTTATCTGTGACCAGGCCAATGGTATTACCTACCAGAAAGCCTGACTCCACCCCCATTGGAGTGGAGCAGTGTGGCAGGCCACTCTCTGGGCAGTGTCCCTCAGCAGGTTTGGGCAGAGAGCCTCCAACAGCCCTGAGGTTTTCACTTAACACCAATTAGATAAACCCCATCCTTGGAGGAGTGGAGTAGTGAGAGTAGATGCCCTGGTACAGCTTTTGAGCATCTGATTAAAACAGAAGACTAGGGCTTAACCTTGGTACCCAGAGTGTTGCCACCTTAGAGTCCTGTGGTTCAGGAAAGAAAATCTCAACCATAATCCTGAGTAATTGCACCAATTGACTCGCCTCAACCAGGAGCTCCTCTGCAAGAGTGACAAAAGATTTCCAAATAACACATTATCAGCTTTCCCCTAATTACATTTCATGCAGCCTCTGAAATACTGTCACTTAGAATTACTCATAGCTGTGGCCCCATTCACCCCACCTAAAGTAGTAACAGGACTCTAGGAACCTTTGGGAGCAATAGGACATTCTGCAAAGTCTGAGATACCTGTATATCCTATTTTGAAGCCTACAGTGCAATACAAATTTTCTGGAATACCTTGATAACTGACTCCTCCCTGTAAACCACAAGAAACAAAAAAGTAAACACATAGCATAACATAGTGCCTCCCAACTCAATATAGTGATTGATAGCAGACTTGCAATCACAAGGGTGATCTAACCCCTGGGTGTCTAAGTAAGGGGCCCAAACTCCATAAACTCTGCAAGCAGAAGGTGAAGACATCAGACCAAAGATAACCCAGCAAGGTCAAACTCCTCTAAGTCAACACAGAAGCAGAGCATATCTCCCTAACTCTGGCAATGAACATTCCTTTGAAACCCTGTAATTCAGTTCATAATCCAGCTGCAGTACTTCTGGGCCATGACAAAGTACCCAGATGAGAAAGTTCATAAGAAACATGAAGGATCAGAGAGAGAAGTCACCTCCAAAAGAAAATACTCAATCATCACCAACGGACTCCAAATTACATGATATGATTAATATGTCAAAGAAAGAATTCTGAATATGGATTTTTAGAAAACTGAATGGAATTGGAGAGAAAATTGACTCTCAACACACAGAAACCATAAGAACGATTGAGGAAATGAATGAAAAATTTTCCAAAGAAATGGAAATAATACAGAAAAACCAAACAGAAATTGTGGCAATGAAGGAAACATTTGAAGAACTCCAAAATTCAGTGGAAAGTCTTAACAATAGGATGTAACATGCATAGGAGCCCATTTCAGAGCTTGAAGATTATGCGTATGGGCTGAAAAAATCAAAGGAAGAAATGGAACATAGAAATAAAAGACAAGATCAAAGTTTACAAGAAGTATGGGATTATGTTAAAAAAAAAAAACCAAACATCAGCTTGATAAGGATACCAGAGGGGAAGAGGAGCTTTCACAAGGGCTGGAAAACTTATTTTATGGAATAGTGAAGAAAAATATGCTGGCCCTGGCCAGAAACTTCGATATTGAGATACAAAAAGCACATAGAACTTCTGGGAGATGCAACTTAAAAGGGCAATTGCTTCATAATGTGGTTATTAGTCTATCCAAAGTAAATGCGAAAGAAGCAATCCTCCATGCAGCCAGGCAAAAACAACAAATAAGCTGCAAAGTTAGTACTGTCAGATTAATTTCAGACTTCTCAAACAAAACCCTACAGGCAGAAAAGATTAGGTGCCTATTCTTAATCTTATAAAACAGAATAAAGCCCAACCTAGAATTCTTTATCCGGCAAAATTAAGTTTCATCTATGGGGGAGAAATAAAGTCTTTCTCAGGGAAGCATTCTCTGATGCAATTCACAAAGACCAGACAAGAACTACAGGATGTATTCAGACCCGCCTTTCACACCGAAGAGGACAATAGGCAATCCTCAAAGTAAAACCTTCAAAGAGTTAAAAGTTAGAAGTTGAACTATATGATGGCACAACGAGTAAAAGAAAGCAACTGGACTTTACCCAACAATATGAATGAAAAACTTCCTCAAATTTCTATCCTTCAGTAAATGATAATGGCTTAAACTGCCCTCTAAAAAACAAACAAAAAAAATAGACAGGCAGAATGGGTACAAATCCACAATCCGAGTATCTGCTGTATACAGGAAATACATCTAACCCACAAAGATGACTTCCACCTGAAGGTCAAGGGATAGAAAACTATTATCCTGGCAAAGAAAAGTCAAAAGAAAGCAGGAGTAGCTATACTATATGTTGATGACATGAGAATTAAAATAACAAAAGTAAAAAAGGATAAAGATGGCCACTATATAATGGTGAAGGGGAAGATCCAACAAGAAGATTTAACTATTCTTAATATTTATGCACCCAACGTAGGAGCACTTAATTACACAAAGCAAACTTTGTCTGACCTCAATAGCACGTTCAAAAATACTGCCATAGTGGCAGGGATTTCAACACTCCACTGAATAAACTGGATAGATCCTCCAAACAGAAAATAAACAAAGAAGAAATGTACTTAAATAGAAATCTTGAACAAAAAGTTCTGACAGATATCTACATAACATTCCACACAAATAAAGTTGAATTTACATTCTACTCAGAAGCCAATGGAACCTTCTCCAAAATTGACCAGATACTAGCCCGCTAATCAGATCCCAACAAAATAAAAAAAAAATAGAAATTATACCGTGTGTCTTCTCTGACCATAGAAGTATAAAATTGTAGTTCAATTCCTTTATAAACTATCAGTGTTTCACAAAGTCAAGGACATGGAATAATTTCTCATTCAAAAACTCTTGGGACAAAGAGGAAATTAAGGGGGAAATCAAGATTTTCTTCAAACTAAATGAAAACAAAGACACAAGTTACCAAAACCTGTGAGATAAAGAAAAATCATATGTAAGAATGAAACTAATTGCAAGAAATGTTCACATTCAAAAAAAAAGAAAGCTCAGATATTGAAAAACTAATTAATAGACTCAAAAAAATTGGAAGAAGAGCAAACCAATCCCAATTTTAGTAGAAGAAAAGAAATAACAAAGATCAAAGCAGAGCTAAATGAAATTGAGAACAAAAGAATAATACAGAAGATCAACAAAACCAGAAGCTGGTTTTTTGAATAGAAAAAGAAAATTGTTAGCCTTTTGACTAAACTGACAAGAAGTCAAAGGGAAAGGACTCTAATAAGCTCAATCAGGAAACAAAAAGGAGAGATCACCACAGACACCACAGAAATATAAAATATTACTTTTGATTACTATAAAAAACTGTATGACCAAAAACTGCATAATGAGGAGGAAATGAATAGATTCCTTGGACACATACAACCTTCCTAAATTCACCCAGTGGGCATAAGAATTTCTAAACAGACCAATCTCAAGCTCAGAAATTGGAACAGTAATTAATAACCTCCCCAAACAGAAAAGTCCCTGACCAGATAGCTACACCTCAGAATTCTATCAAACATACAAAGAAGAACTCATATGTATACCACAGAAATTATTCCACAACATCGAGATGGATGGACTACTTAATAATTCATTCAACGAAGCCAATACCACCTTAATACCAAAACCAGGAAAGGACACACAAAAAAAAAAACAACAAAAAATTACAGACCAATATCCCTTAGGAATATAGATGAAAAAATCCTAAACAAAATTTTAGCAAATACAATTCAGCAGCACATAAAAAAATAATTCATCACAATCAGGTGGGCTCTATTCCAGGGATATGAGGCTGTTTCAACATACGCAAATCTATAAATGCAATTCACCTCACAAATGAAAGCAAGAACAAAGAATATATGATTCTTTCAATAGATGCAGAAAACGCATTTGACAAAGTCCAACACAGCTTCATTATTAAAACTCTTAACAAATAGGCATCGGTGGCTGACACCTTAAAATTATCAAATCTGTTTATCACAAACCCACGGTCAATATCCTACTAAATGGGGAAAAACTGAAATCATTCCCACTTCAAACTGGAAATAGACAAGAATGCCCACTTTCTCCTCTTCCATTCAAAAGAGTACTCCAATTCCTAGCTATAGCATTAGGCAAGAAGGCGTTACTAAGGGCATCCAATGGGGTGCAAGTGAAATCAAACTCTTGCTCTTCACTGATGATACATTATTGTATCCAGAAAATTCCATGAATTCTTCCAAGATATTCCTAGATTTGATAGATGAATTTGGTAAAATCTCGGGTTATAAAAGGAATATACACAAATAAGAGGCATTCATACAAGCCACAACAGTAAAGTTGAAACCACTCACCATGGTTAACCGACATAAAACTAAGGTAGGAAACCTTAAGAATCCTAGAAGAGAATGTTGGGAAAACCCTGTCAGACTTGCTATAGGCAAAGAATTCTTGAAGAAGAGACCCAAAACAACTAATGTAGCAACAAAAATAAACAAATGGGATATGATCAAATTTAAAAGCTCTGCAAAGCCAAAGAAACAATCACTAGAGCAAACAGACAACCTACAGAAAGTGAGAACGTGTTTGTTCTCTATACCTCTGACAAAGGTCTGATAACAAGAATCTACCTGGAACTCACAAGAATTAACAAGAAAAAATCAAACAACCCCATTTATAAATGGGCAAAGAGGATGAACAGAAACTTTTCCAAAGAAGACAGAGTAGTGGCCAGTAAACACATAAAAAATTTTCATCAACTCTAATCATTAGAGATATGCCAATCAAACCCATATTGAGATACCACCTAATGCCAGTAAGATAGGCCTCTATCAAAATATCCCTAAACAACAAATTCTGGTGAGGATGTGGAGAGACAGGTACAGTCTTACACTGCTGGTGTGACTGCAAATTAGTGCAACCTCTGTGGAAAAGAATTGGGGGAGTCCTTATAGACCTAAAAATAGAATTGACATTCAATCTAGCAGTAACATTTTTGGGAATCTACCCAAAAGAACATAAGACATTCTGTTATAAAGACATCTGCATAAGATGTTTAGGGCAGCACAATTCACCATTGCTATGTCGTGGGAACAATGCAAGTCCCCATAAATTCATGAGTAGATTATTAAAAATTGATATGTTTACAATGTAATATTATTCAGGTTTAAAAATGACAGTGAGCTAGCACCACTTATATTATTCTGGATTAAGCTTAAACCCAATATTCAAAGTCAGGTGATAGAAGTCCTGAAGAATGGGTCCAATATGTACTCACCATCAAATTGGTACTGACTGATTAATTCTATGGTCCTCAAATGGTGGTAGTGTTCACCAGGGATTTGGGGGTTTGGGAGTAGATGTGTATCTGAGGGAAGTGGTGAGCATTGTGGAGGTTAAGGGCGTGCTTGAAATGTAGTTGTGGATCGGAATTAGTTTTCTCAATAGGGGGAAGAAATCCTCTAAAACTGATTTATTTGAATAGCTGTAGAACTTGGTAAATTTACTCATAATCATTTGATTGCACACTTAAATGGAGTAATGGAATGGTATGTAAATTATATTTCAATAAAGAAAAAAGTCAATAACAAATTAAAAGATAAAAAATATGGAAATCCTAAAAAATAAATAAATAAACAGAATAATTGTCAACCTAGAATTCTTTACCCAGCAAATCTAAGCTTATGAGGGAGAAATAAAAACTATCCAGACAGGGAATCTCTTATGGAATTTTTGAAGACCAGACCTGTTCTGCCGGAAGTACTAAGAACTACAATATGCACTGAACAGAACAATAGACACTCACCAAATTGAAACCACTCAAGAATTAACGTCCAGAACCTAATTTCCACAATGGCTTGAGAGGTAAAACAAAACAATATAAATTAACCCAACAATATGAACAGAAATCTACCAAAAATATCAATCCTCTCAATAAATGTGAGTGGCTTGAATTGTCCTTTGAAGATACACACAAAGGTGGAGTGGATAAAAAATTACAAGGCAAATATCTGCTGTCTCAAAGAAATGCATCTAATCCACAAAGACACTTTCAGACTCAAGGTCAGGAGTTAGAAAACAAAATATCCAGGCAAATGGAAGCAAAGATAGTAGTGATAGTGGTTCTGATTTTAGACAGCATAAATTTTTAAATAGAAAAGATAAAGACAGACAAAGATGTACATACATAGTGCTCCAACTGTATCTATGTACAACCAACACTCCATTTTCTGTGTACAATTAAATGATTTTCACTGAATTTACCGAGGGGTACAGTTAATCACATGAATCAATTTTTGAGGAATTCCTTTCCCCTATTGAGGCCCCTAATTCCGCTCCCCAACTACTTTTCAAGCATATCCTACCCCTCTACAGTGCCCCCCATGTCGCTCTGACGTGGGTTTACCCTCCACCCCCAATTCCCTAGTGATCACTCCCACCGTTTGAGTACCATAGTATTAATCAGTCAATACCAATTTGATGGCGAGTACAAGTGGGGCCCATTTTTCAGGTCTTGTGTCACCTCACTTCGAATAATGTATTACTCTCTGGACTACTTTGACAGAGTAGGTTTTTGAATGTAACAAGATAACTCAACTTGAGTGGTAATATATTTTGGGAAATCATCTCACTACAAATTGTGACTGTAAACATTGTACTGTAAATGTTTTGTAGTTTTCCCCCAATAAAATTTTAGGAAGAAAAAAAAAGGATTACAGAGTGCATAGTCTAGTGCTTTTCCAAAAAAAAAAAAAAAGACAAAGATGGTCACTATATGATGGTGAAAGGAAAAATCTAACAAGAAGAGTTAACAATCTAAGTACCTATGCATCCAACAGAACAGCACCCATATATATAAAGCAAAACTTCTTTTTATCTAAACGGCATGATAAACAGTATGCCATAGTAGCTACGGATTTCAGCACTCTACTGACTGAATGGGACAGATCCTACAAACAAAAAATAAGCAAGGAAATAATGAACTTAAATAGAGCTCTAGAACAAACGGGTCTAACAGACATCTACAGAACATTCCATTCAAATAAAGCCAAATATACATTCTTGTAATCACCTCAAGGAACTTTCTCCAGAATCAACAACATCCTAGGTCACAAATCAGACCTCAACAAATTTAAAAAGATAATAAATTTTATCATGTATCTTCTCAAACCCTAGTGGTATAAAACTAGAAATCAATGCCAACAGAAATGCTCACCACTTTAAAAAGTCATGGAAATTAAACAATCTATCATTGAATGACTTATGGGTCAAGGAAGAGATTCAAAATAAGATTAACATGAAGATTCTTTTAATTAAATAACAGGAATACAAGCTATCAAAATATGTGAGATACAGTAAAGGCATTCCTGAAAGGAAAATAAGGGCATTAAATGCTCATATCCAAAAGACAGAAAGCTCAGATACTAATAAAGTAATAAAATACTAAAGGAACTGGAAAAAAGAAGAGCAAATTAATTCTAAACTTAGCAGAAGAAAGGAAATAACTAATATCAAATCAGAACTAAATGAAATTGATAACCAAATAACTATACAGACGATCAATAAAACTAAAAGCTGTTCTTGAAAAAAGATAAGCAAAATTGATAGTCCTTTTGCTAGATTGACAGGAACTAGAAAGGAAAGAACTTTAATAAACTCAATCAGAAATGAAAAAGGAGAAGTCATGAGATACATCACGGAAATACAAAACATTATCATTGAATACTATAAAAATCTATATGCCTCAAAATTCCAGAATGTAGAGGACTTGGACAAATTCTTGGAAACACACAATCTTCCTAAGCTCAATCAGGACAAAATAGAATTTCTGAGCAGAACAATATCAAGCACAAAAATTCGAGCAGCAATTTAAAAAATATCCACCAAAAAAGTCTCAGGCCAAATGGGTTCACACTTGTAAATTAACCTACAAAGAACTCACATGTATACATCAGAAATTATTCAAAACATTGAGAAGTATGGTATTCTCTTCAACTCATTCTTTGAAGTCAATATCACCTTGATATGAAAGCCAGCAAAGGACTTAACAGAAAAAGAAAACTACAGACCAAAGTTCTTCATGAATATAGATGCAAAAAAAACCTCAACAAAATCTTAGCAAACCAAATTCACTACAAATCAAAAAAAGATTTCATCATGACCAAGTGGGCTTTGTCTAAGAGATGCAATTCCTGTTCAACACACACAAGTCTATAAATGCAATTCACTGCATAAATAAAAGGAAGAACAAAGACCACATGATCCTCTCAGTAAACACAGAAAAAGCATTTGATAAAATCCAGCACATCTTCATGATAAAAACTGCTAACAAAATAGGCATAGATGGGACATCCCTTAAAATTATTAAGGCCATATATGACAAACCCACAGCCAACATCATATGAATGTGAAAAAATTGAAAGCATTCCCGCATAGAACTGGAACCAGACAATGTTTCCCACTGTGCCATTGTTCAGTCAACAGAGTGCTGGAAGTCCTAGCCAGCACAATTGGACAAGAGAAGGGAATTAAATGTGTCCAAATGGGGGCAGAAGAGGCCAAAGTCTCACTCTTTGATGATGATATGCTATTATATCTAGAAAATCCCAAGGATTCAACCAAGAGATTCCTGGAATTGATAAATGAATTCAGTAAAGTCTGAAGATATGAAATTAATGGAAACTGATCAGTGGCATACACATATGCCAATAACACTCAAACCAAAAATCAAATCAAAGATGCAACAACTTTCACAAGAGCATCAAGGAAAATTAAATATTTAGGAATATATTTAATGAACAAGGTGAGAGATATTTATAGGGAGAGCTATGAAACACTGAGCAAAGAAATTGTAGATGATGTGCACAGATGGAAATCCTTACCATGTTCATGGATTGGCTGAGTCAATATCGGTAAAATGTCTATTCTACCTAAAATGATCTACAGAATTAATGAAATCCCTATGAAAGTTCCATCATAATTCTTTACAGATTAAGAAAAAATAATTCTAAGATTCATCTAGAAACAGAGAAGACCTTGTGTAGCCAAAACAATCTTAAGCAAAATGATCAAATTTGGAGGCATCAATCTGCCAGTCTTCAAATTTAAATACAAGGTTATAGTAACCAAAACACCATGGTATTGGCACAAGAACATTGATATAGACATTTGGAATAGGATGGAGCTCCCAAATATAAAACCATCCCCATATTATCATGTGTTGAGTGTTTGGGCTGAGACATGAGAACCTCAGGAGTGGGACAGGACTTTGCCAAAGAGAAACTTGAGGACATATCAGTTCACTGAGCAAAAGCTGCTCGACGTCAAGGGGGACATTCCACTGATCAAGGGTGTCTGCAAACAGACACCACTTTGAAGCCTCAGGGCTACAGCCTGCATTCTGCAAATGGATCCAGGCTTGTAATTCAAAGGCAGAGAGAGTGAGCAAAGGTTGTCAGCAGATAAGAACAATTTTCTATTGTAAGCCTGAGGCAATGTTCCTATATCTCTCCAGTGTTCATGTCTCAGTAAATGAGGAACTAGATAAAGTAGAAAGAAGTACGTGGTCTTTTTTGTTTCCATTTAGATTACATACCCTACTGCTAATCCATGAGTTTTCTTATGTGAAATCATTGTAATCCATAACATGAAAAAGATATTAAAAATGGGTGCTAGACCTGAATCAGTACCTCCTGGCTCATGGGAATGCTAGTGGTCCCCTGACCTCACTGTACCCTTTCACCTTACTTTCTGTGTCCGTGTCTTTTTCTCTCCCATCTCCTATATGGTCTGGAACACAAGAAAAGACCACCTGAAGACTGAACTGAGCCAAATTGCGAATCTTTATTAGCTGGCCAGAAACTACATTCTGTACTGCTGTGAAGTAGTTATACAGAAAACACCCCCAAGCCGAAAGAAGCAGCCTCTTTTAAAGGCAATAACCACATCAGGGAAAGATATCTGGTTGAGCAAGCAGGGTTACAGAAGCTAAAGGCAGCATTAATCTCAGTCAAAAATATGTTCTACATCCTATTCATCCTATTGTCTAAGCCAAATAACATTTCATCTCCTGTTATCTGGGTACATGAGGGACCCTTGAGTATTTTAATGCTCCAGGGCATCTTGGCTCTCTGTTCTAGCTGTCCTTTTATCTTGTTGACAGCTGTGTGCAAGTACCTCCCTCTTCCTCCCCCCTTTATGCTATGCTTAAGTGTACTAACAGAATCGAGATGGCAGGTTATTTTCCATGGACCTTAACATTCCCCACTGGTTTACAGGAGGAACCAAATCATTGATTCTCCATCATTTTCATCATAGATAATTTGATAGTGGGTTTGGAGAACCACAAGTTTGACAATGTGAATTGTTTGTTTAACATAAGATGTTAGACAGTTTGTGATGCAGGTGCCAATTAGTAGTGCCAGCAGAATAGAAATAACTAGTCTTGCTATGGCTGACAAGAATGTCATCCACGGGGACCAGGAAAATAATTTCTCTTGCCAATTATTGTTTTCCTTCCGGGTTTCTTCCTTTTCCTTTAACCTATTCCATACTTGGGAGAGACTATTTTTTATGATATCAGAATGGTTGGCATAAAACCAGCAATCTTTGCCTAGGGCTACACAACGGCCCCCTTGTTTACCCAAGATGCGATTGTCTCACAACTCCACTTGGCACAATGGTACTCTCCGTGCTGTTGGCATTCCAACGGTCTGGTCACAGGACAAACTTAGTACTGGTAGGTCTGTAAGCTCTGTTCCAGACCTGGGGTCACACATCCATAGATGTGAACTCCCATATAACCTCTATGTCCCTGCCCACCTGTCTTGGCCCCTCCCCAGCTCTTCCTGAACAGTTGACAGAGGTCAAAATGAAAGATGGCTGGGATAGGGTAGAGGTTTGTGTTACTGTAGCCTCATCAATTGGTCTAGTAAGCACACAGGTGTAGTTTATAGGCTTGTGGGGATGCTACAAGCTGGGTCCAAACAAGCCACTAGGAGAAAACCAAGGAGTCTTTGGAAAATCTTATGTTTAGTGGGTCCTTGGTGGGCCAGGTGGTCCATTTCTCAGGAAGTTGATCTGGAGTCGCTTTCTTGATCTGCGTGTGGTGGGTCCAGTGATGCATTCTGGCAAACATCATGGCTGTGACATGATGAGGATCACTGGCAGGGGTCCAGTCCACCTGGCCTCCAAGGTAGCTGGTTGGAGTTTCTTTTTTTCTTTTTATTGGGGAATCAATCAATGCAGCTACAAAAATAAACAAATGGGACCTGATCAAAATAAAAAGCTTCTGCACAGCTAAAGAAACTATCACTAGAGCAAATAGACTACCCACAGAATGGGAGAGAATATTTGCTCTTTTCACCTCGGACAAAGGTCTGATAACAAGAATCTACCTAGAACTCAAAAGAATTAACAAGAAAAAATCAAAAAACCCCATTTATAAATGGGCAAAGGAGATGAACAGAAACTTCTCCAAAGAAACAGAATAATGGCCAAAAAACATAAAAAAAATGTTCATCATCTCTAATCATCAGAGAAATGGTTGGAGTTTCTTTACTCAGACAAGGTCACCAGGCTATACATCGAATGAAGCCTTTTTTATTTTTTCTATTGGGGGAAAACTACAAAGCATTTACAGTACAATGTTTACAGTCACAATTCGTAGTGCGCTGATTTCCCAAAATATATTACCACTCAAGTGTAACATTCACTGAATTTGAATTTGAATTTTGTTACATTCAAAAACCTACTCTGTCAAAGTAGTCCATAGAGTACATACATAGGGCTCCAACTGTATCTACGTACAACCAACACTCCATTTTAAGTGTACAATTAAATGATTTTGAGTGAATTTACTGAGGTGTACAGTTAATCACATGAATCAGTTTTTGAGGAATTCCTTTCCCCTATTGAGACCCCTAATTCCTCTCCCCAACTGGGGTTCCACTTGTACTCACCATCGAATGAAGCCTTTTGAGGAGGAAGATTAGTTGGTCCAGGATCAGGAGCCTTTACAAGGTCTCAAGTCTGCTGGGCACCAAAGTGTAAGACCAGCATTGACTTCAGTAGGAAATGGTTATTTAACTCTGCTCCCTTGTCCTCCCCCAGCTTTGGGGATAAGTGGGGACAGTCAGCCAAACGTGATTTCATATGGAGTTAGACCTTTAACGTAAGGAGTGCATCTAGCCCTCAGCAGAGCAAAGGGGAGGAGGCTTACCCTGTCTTTGCCAGTCTCTAGCTTTAGCTTACTTAATGTTTCCTTTAGAGTCCTATTCATTCTTTCTACTTGTCCTGAACTCTGAGGTCTACAAACACAGTGTAGTTTCTACTTAATTTTTAATGCCTTGGTCAGTAGTTGAATGTTCTTGGTGAAGAATGCTGGGCCATTGTCGGACCCCAATGTCAGTGGGAGGCTGAATCTGGGGATAATTCAGTCACTAACTTCTTTAAAACTACCTGTGCTCTCTCTGAATTCATAGGAAAAGCTTCCACCTATCCATAGAAGGTGTCAACGAATACAAGCAAGTGAAGGTATCCGCATTTGTTCAGTTTTACTACTTTACTTTACTTGTAAAGTCCACTTCCTACTCTTCCCCTGGGGCTTGTCCCCTTAACCTGATCCCAGGAGGAGAGCTAGTCCCTTTACCTGAATTGACTTGTACACAGGCAAGATACCTCATTGTTATCTGCTGGGTCATCTTATGTAGCTGAAGATGGAGAAGCTCAGTCAACTTGGTGTTGCCAAGGTGGGTGCTCTGATGTATTTGCCTGATTACGTCTCATCCTAGGTGTTCAGGAACTAAGACCCTAATGTACAGAATGATTTTCCAACCTCCTAAGTTCTGTCTTTAGGGATTTTTCTATTTTAACTTTCTCTTTGGTGTAGTTTGGAGAATTTTGCAGGAGCTATTCTGGCAGAACAGGCAGAATTTGGAGAGGTCCCACTGGTTTTTGTGTGACTTCCTTGTCTGTCGTGTAAGCAAAAGCATTTAATTTGGTGTCCCTTGCAGTGGATGATAGACACATTTTGTAACCAGATGGCCTCTAGCAAGGCCAGTTTTCAGGTTTATTTTTTATTTCTTTGCCCCCAGAGGTTAAGGGAGAACTTGATAGAGTGCCCCATGTATGTGTGCCATTGTAAATGCATATCTACTGTCTGTGTAAATATTGACAGTCTTATTTTTTCCCCATCTCAGGGCTTGAGTTAGGGCTATGAGTTCTACCTACTGGGCTGACGTCCCATGCCCCAAGGCTAGTGCCCAAATAACCCAGTCAGCAGTTACTACAGCCATCCCTGCATACCTGACTCCTTCAGATATGTAGCTGCTCCCATTTGTATACAGTTCCTCATCAGGGTCTGGCCATGGGTGATTGGTGAGATACACTCTTGGATTAGTGAGAGACTCAAGCACTTCATTGCATTCATGAAGTGGCTCTGACAACTCATCATCCAGGGGCAGGGTGGCAGGATTGAGGGAGGCTCTCTTTAGAAACCAGATTCTGAGGGGATCTAGTAACAGCACCCAACATTGAGTTATGCAGGAGTTCAGAAGCCATCTTTCAGGGGGCTTTTTAACAGGATCTCTACCAAGTGTGGGGCTATGATATGAAGGTCTTGCCCCAAGGTTAGTTTGGAGGCTTCTTTGACCAGGATAGCAGTTGTGGGGATGGTTTGTAGGCAGCCTGGCCAACCTGATGCCCACAGGATCCAGTCTTTTAGACAAGTAAGCAACCCGTCTTTTCCAGGGTCCCAGTGCTGGGTTGAGACCCTCTTTGCTATGCCCTGGGTCTTGGCAAAATATAATTGGAAAGGCTTAGTCAGATCAGGCAAATTAATGCAGGGACACTCACAAGCACTTGTTTGAGGCTCTTGAAGGCTTTAGCCTCATTTTCAGTCTAGATCAGAGAATCCCCTTTTCCCCCTGTACTAGCATACAGGGGTTTGGCTATCTCAGCAAACTTTGGGACCCAGAGTCTGCAGTACCCCTTGTCCCCAGAAACTCTCATACTTGTCTCTTAGTTTGGGAATGTGGGATCTTTAGGATAGCTTCAATTCTACTGGTGGAGAGGGCTTGTTTGCCTTTCTTTAGTTCATACCCTAGGTAGGTTGCTGTCTGGATACAAAGCTGAGACTGTTTAGCCAAAATACAGTAGCCCAACTGAGCTAATTCTGTTAACAAGTCCTTAGTAGCCCTTTTACATGTGGCTTGATCCTTTGTGGCTAGGAGAAGATCGTCCACATAGTGCAAGAAGGTCACTTCTGGATGCTCCTACCTAAAGTGAACCAAGTCCTGGCTCAGGGCCTCATCAAACAGAGTGGGTGAGTTTTTGAAACCTTGCAACAGTCTTTTCCAGGTCAACTGTCCAGAATACCCTCCCTCTTGGTCAGCCCATTCAAAAGCAAAGATAGGTTGACTTACTCTGGATAAAGGGAGCAAGAAGAAGGTGTCCTTCAAGTCCAGTACCACGTAGGTCTGATGGCTTGGAGGCAGCAGACTCAAGAGGGTATACAGGTTAGACACAGTGGGATGAATGGCCTCAATCTTCTTGTTGACTTCTTGGAGGTCCTGTACCAGTTGGTAGTCATTGGTCTCCAGTTTTTGGACAGGAAGCAGAGGACTGTTCCAGGCTGACTGACAAGGAAATAGAATGCCCACATCACAGAGTCTTTTAATGTGGATGGCAATTCACGTCTTTGCTTTTAGACTTGTAGGGTGCTGTCATACCCATATTGGGGTGGCAGTACTGGTTAACTGGAAAATAATAGGAGGCCAGTCCTGGTGGATTTGTTTTTGCCCATACACTGGGGATTTTGTTTTGAAGTTTCTGTAGGTAAGAGTTTGGAGCTAGTTGTGAGGGTGCCTTGTTTGTCAGCAAATATTCTTCTGACAAGGAACAAGTAAGGAGGATGGTAGATGGGCCTGGGTTAAATGAGAGTTTAGTCATGTCCCCCGGAAAGGATATGGTCATCTGCAATTTTTGGAGCAGATCCCTTCCCAGGAAGGGGGTATGCGCATTCTGGCATCAGCAGGAATGAGTGGGTGATGGTTTCTGCCCCACGGTTAGTTATTCTAGTTTTTTTACTGGGGTAGGCCTTGGTTTTTGCCATGGACACTTGAATAAGAGTTTCGCTTTCAGAAATGGGCCCTTCAGCTTGTTGGAGAATGGAGTGTGTGGCTCCAGTGTCTATCAGAAGCTCTATAGGCTTGCCCCCAACATTTAGAGTTACTTTGGGCTTCTAGGAGCTTATTAGAATGGAGCCCCAACCCTGTCAGTCCGCATCCTCCATGAGGACTGGTATCTCCTGCTTGCAGTGAGGACATTCATTTTTCCAGTGACCATGTTCTTTGAAGTAAGCACACTGGTCATGGCCTAAGCTGGACTTTCTCCTTCTAGTATCCCAATATGATCCTTTGGGCCTCTTGTCTTTCTCAGTTTTAGATTTTTCTTGTTCCACCATAGAGGATATGAGAATTTTGGCCATCCTTTTAGACTAGGCAGTCCCAGGATCCTTTCTGTTGTTATAAATCTTCTGAACAATTTCTACTAACTCAGACAGCATTCTTCCCTCAAATGCTTCTAATTTCTGCGTATTTCTCCTAATATCTGCGGCCGACTGAGTGGTGAAGGCAATATTAATGGCACATCTATTCTCTGATGCCTCTGGGTCTGTGGGAGTATACAGGCAGCAAGCTTCAAAAAGGTGTTCTAGGAACACTGCTGGAGACTCGTTAGGTGACTGTATGGTTTTGCTTACCTTAGACAGATTAATCAGCCTTTTAGCAGCAGCCTGTATGCCCCTCAGCAGAGTCTGGCAATACCGATCAAGAGCCTCCTTATCTTGCCCCTCATTGGGATCCCAGTCTGGGTGTGTGGAGGGGAAGACATGTTGCACAGAACCTGGATCTGTTGTAGGTTGCCAGTCATGGCCAGGGATTGCCTTAATAGCTTCCCCCTGTATACATTCTTGCCACTCAGAAGTGAAGAGGGTTTGGAGGATTTGCTGACAGTCCTCCCAGGTTGGCTGATGGGTAAAAAAATAGTCTTTAAAAGAGAGATTAATCCGTGAGCCTTTTCAGAAAAGGAGGGTTTCTGGTTTTTCCAGTTATACAGGTCACCAGAAAAAGTGACATAGGCCATAAAGGGAAGGTGATCAGGTCCTGGTAGGGAGGGGACATGACTCAAGGGGAGGATGGGCACACTAGAGGAAGGATTAGAAGGGGTGCTATAATGTGAGCCACTCTGAGTGTGTGGGGGGCTAAAGGGCTCCCAATCAGACTCATTTGACAGTCTCAGAGGGAACAGTGATGTATAGCGGGGGTTCCACTAGGAGGGGATCCTCTGCTGAGTTGGCTAATACTGGGCTCAATTTTGATTTCTCTTTGTTGCAGAGGGCCTGGCTACAGGAACTGTCCTAGCCCCAGAAGTCTTGTCTTTTGGAGTCTTCTGACAGGGCTGCAACCACATGGAATTATCCACTAAAATGTCATCTATATTTGTATATGTATACATATAAATTTGCATATGGGGGATCTGTCTGGGTGCTCTGGGTTCCCAAAAATCATACTCGGTTGGCGAGGGTGACTTGGGTACTGCCCTCCGGGGGCATACTCGGTTGGCGAGGGTGACTTGGGTACTGCCCTCCGGGGGCAAACCCATGCCAAAGGTGGGCCACTCTCACTCACAAAACCACATCAGGGAAAGTTATCGGGTTGAACAAGCAGCGCTACAGAAGCTAACGGCAGCATTAATCCCAGTCAAAAATATATTCTACATCTTATTCATCCTCTTGTCTAAGCCAGAGTACATTTCACTTCCTGTTATCTAGGTACATGAGGGACCCTTGGACATTTTAATGCTCCAGGGCATCTGGGCTCTCTGCTCCAGGGCATCTGGGCTCTCCAGGGCATCTGGGCTCCCTTTATCTTGTTGACAGCTGTGTGCACCGTGCCTCCCTCTCCCTTCCCCCTTTATTCTATGCTTAAATGTACTAACAGAAGCGAGACAGCAAGTTATTTTCCGTGGACCTTAACAATCTCTTGCAGTGCAAACTTCCCAGGGACTCAGTTATACTAGGGACATTGTGAAGTCCAGATAGTCTTATAATTTTCAACAAAGCACACAAATGTATACAGTGGGGAAAAGAATCTGTATTCAATAAGTGGTACTGGGAAAATATGGATATCTACACTCAGAAGATTTGAACTGGATCCCCACCTCTCAATTCTCACAAAAATCAACTCACAATGGACAACAGACTTAAACCTAAGGCACAAAAACTTAAGATATCTTGAAGAAAATGTTGGGAAGTCTCTTTTAGACATTTGCCTAGGTAAAGAATGTAACTGTACACCTCGGTAAATTCACTGAAAATCATTTAATTGTACACTTAAAATGGAGTGTTGGTTGTACATAGATACAGTTGGAGCACTATGTATGTACTCTATGGACTATTTTGACAGAGTAGGTTTTTGAATTTCACAAGATAAGTCAAGTTGAGTGGTAATATATTTTGGGAAATCAGCTCACTACAAATTGTGACTGTAAACATTGTACTGTAAATGCCTTGTAGTTTTCCCCCAATTAAAAAAATAAAAAGAATCAAAGTGCCATAAGTGACACCACCAGCAGATAACACAGACAACCAAACAAGATTTACAAATACTTCTGGAATGAAAATTATCATAAAATTCTAAGATAATTATGCTTAATTGTTGTACATATAAAAGGCAGAAGAATTATTTTTTTAAAGTAACAAATGATAAATTTGACTTTATTGGAATTAAAATCTTATTATCTTTGAAAGAAATTGTTTTTGTTTTTATTTATTTATTTTTTAGTTCAGGATATTATAGGGGAATAAGAATTTGGTTAAAGTTATGACTTTGTCTTACCTAAGCCAGGGTTAGAGTTGTGCCCTTCCCCCATATAAGGTTGACGACATCCATTAGTTGTGAGTTTCTTTACCACCCCCCCAACATCCATTGAATATTGCCACTATGTGAGAACCTTAGTGTTGATCAGTTAGTGCCAATTTGATGGCAAGTACATGTAGTGCTTATACTTCCATTATTGTGATACCTCACTTTGGAGGATGGCTCAAACTCTATCCAGGCTAATATAAGACATGCTTCGTCACCATTGTTTTTTGTAATTGAGTAGTATTCTCTTGTATATATATGCCAAATGTTATTAATCCCCTCATGGATTGAAGGGCACTTGGGTTGTTTCTGCATCCTTTCAATAGTGAATTTTGCTACCATAAACATTTGAGTGCAGATGTCTTTATTACAGAATGTCTCTTGTTCCTTTGGGTAGACACATAGTGGTGCTATTTCTGGATCAAATGGTAGTTCTACTTATAGCTCTTTTATGCATCTCCAAATTCTTTCCAACAGGGGTTGTACTAATTTGCTGTCCCATCAGCAATTTAAGAATGTCCCTGTCTTTTCACATTCTTGCCAGCATATGTTGTTTTGGTACTTTTTGAAAAAGACCATTGTCACTGAGGTTAGGTGATATCTCATTGTGGTTTTGATTTGCATTTTCCTGATGATTAGAAATGTTAGGCATTTTTTAAATATGTTTGCTGGCCAGTATTCTGTCTTCTTTTGAAAAGTTTCTGTTCATACCCTTTCCTCATTTATTGATGGGGTTGTTTCATTTTTTTCTTGGTGATATTTTTTGAGTTTTAATAGTCTCTTTACCTTCTTGACTGTTTCCTTTGCTGTGCAGAAGCTTTTTAGTTGTATGTAATCTCACTTTATTTTTGCTTTAGTTGTCCATGGTTTTGTGGTATTTTCAAAAAAATCTGTGCCCAAACCAATGTCCTGGAGTATTTCCCCAATATTTTTTCCTACTAGTTTTGTAGTTTTGGGTCTTAGATTTATGTCTTTAATTAATTTTGATTTTATTTTTGTCTATAGTGAGAGATAAGAGTCTAGTGTCATTCTTTGCACATGGATATTTGGTTTTCCCGACAGCATTTATTGGAGGGACTTTTCTTTCCCCATTGTATGTTCTTGGCATCTTTGTCAAAAGTAAGTTGGCTGTAAATGTGTGAATTTATATATGGGTGTCCATTCTGTACCATTGATCTATATGTTTGTTTTTATGCCCTTACTATGCTGATTTTGTTAGAATAATGTTGTAGCATATTTTGAAGTCAGGTCATGTAATGCTTACAGATTTGTTCTTTTTGGGCAGGAGGGGAGTGCCTTGTGTATTAAGGGTGTTTGTGGTTTTATACAATTTTAAGGATGTTTTCAACTTTATGTGAAGAATGTCATTGATATTTTGATAGGCATTGGATTGAATCTGTGAATTGTTTTGGATAGAATTTTTTTAATTATTCCAAGCCATGAACATGAAATATCCTTCAATGTTTTTGTCTTCTCTCCAATTTCTTTCATCAATGCTTTGTAGGTTGTTTCTTTTTTAAAGAAATCTTTCACATCTTTGATTAAATTGATTTCTAGCTATTTTATTTTCATTGTGGTTCTTATAAATGATATTTTTGGTTTTTTTTTCAGATTCTTTGCTGTTGACATATATAAATCCTGCTGATTTCTGTATGTTGATTTCATATCCTACACTTTTGCTGAATTCATATAACAGTTTTAAGTTTTTTCATGGAGTCTTTAGGTTTTCCTAAATACAAAATCATGTTGTCAGTGTGGAAGGCTAATTTAACTTTTCCTGTCCCAACTTGGAGGCCCTTTATTCTTCCTTTTGTGTAATCATTCAGGTTATGGCTTCAGATATTATTTTGAATAAAAGTTCCAAAGGAGGCATCCTTGTCTCATTCCAGATCTTAGAGGAAAGACTTTCAATTTTTTCCTTCTACAATGATATTGGCTATGTGACTGACATACATAGCTTTTATTATTTTGAGTTATGTTTCTTCTATACTGTTTATTGAGGGTTTTTTTATAATGAAAGAAGGGATTTTATCAAATTTTTAAAAAATATTTATTTCAATGATCATATAGTTTTTGATTTTAGTTCAGTGATGTGTCATTTTTATTGATTTGTATATGTGGAACAATCCATGTGTCCCTGTTATAAATTCCACTTGATCCTGGTAAATGATCTTTTAAATATGTTGTTCAATTCAGTTTGCTTGTATGTGTTGAAAATTTTTCATCTATGTTCATCAGTAATATTTACTTGTAGTTTTTATTTATTGTATTCCTTGTTTGATTGTGATATCAGAGTAATTCTGGCCTCATAGAATGAATTTAGAGGAATTCCCTCTTCTTCAATTCTTTTGAAGATTTTGAGTAGAATTGGTATCATTTTTAAAAAAAATATTTGGTAGAATTCATCAGTGAAACTATCATGTCATGGGCTTTTCTTTGGAGACTTTTTATTATCTTTCTATCTTATTACTCATTATTGGTTTGCTGAGGCTTTCTATTTGTGGTTCAATAATCATAGGTTGCATGTGTATAGGAATTTACCCATTTCTTCTAGAATTTCTAATTTATTGGTATATAGTTGTTCATAATAGTTTCTAATGACTCTCTGTGTTACTGTGGTATTAGTTGTTATGACATCTTTTTTCTGATTTTATTTATTTGGGACTTTTTTCATTTTTCTTAGTGTAGCTAAAGTTTTCTCAATTTTGTTTATCTTTTTAAAATACTTTTCATTTTGTTGAGCAGCTATATTCTAGTCTCAACTTATTTCTGATCTGATATTTTTAATTTCCTTCTCTCCCAATTTTGGCTTTGGTGTGTTCTTGCTTTTCTAGTTCCTTTAGGTGCAAGCTTATGTTGATTATTTATTTTGTTATTATCGTTATCTTGAAATGAAATCTAGTCATGTCATCCACGCTGGTCTTGAACACCAGGTCTCAAGTAACTCTCCTTTCTCAGCCTCCAGAGTAGATGGAATTACAGCACAAGCACCTGCAGCTGGCACCTGTTTTGTTGTGGTTTTTTCTTCACATCTTAAAGATTTATAAGATTTTTCATCTGCCAGTTTTTTTAATTTTATTTTTTTACATATCATGTCTTTACTCCATTTTAAGTGTACAATTCAATGATTATTAGTAAATTGACCAAGTTGTACAGCTACTCACATAACAAAATTTTAGGGGATTTCCTTCCCCTTTTTGAGACTAATTCCCTTCCCCAATTACATTACAAGCATTCCCCTCCCCTCCATTGTGCTCACCCCATCTCTCAGAAGAGGGTCTACCCTCCCCTCCCAATCCCTAGTGAACATCACCACCATTTCAGGACCATGGTGTTAATCAGTTAGTACCAGTTTGATGGTGAGTATATGTGGGGCCCATTCTTGGGGTCTTGTGTCACCTCACTTTGAATAATGGGTTCAAGCTTAATCCAGGATAATATAAGAGGTGCTAGCTCACTGTCATTTCTTAAAATTGAGTAATATTCCATTGTAAACATATACCAAATTTTAACAATCCACTCATGAATTGACAGGCACTTGGGCTGTTTCCATGACCTAGCAATAGTGAATTGTGCTGCCATAAACATTCGGGTGCAGATGTCTTTATCATACAATGTCTTATGCTCTTTTGGGTAGATGCCTAATAAAGCTATTGCTGGATCAAATGGTAATTCTACTTTTAGCTCTTTGAGGAATCTCCAAATTCTTTTACACAGGGGTTGCACTGATTTGCAGTCCCACCAGCAGTGTAAAAGTGGCACCTGTTTTGATGCAAGTGTTTATTACTATAAACTTCCTACTTAGTTTTGCTTTTGCTTTATTCCATAGATTTTGGTATGTTGTATTTCTATATACATACAATTTTTTAATTTTTATTTTGGCATATTATGGGGGCACAAATGTTTAGGCTACATATATTCCCTTTGCCCCATTCATATCTAATTTTTATTTCAAAATATTGGTGAAGTTTGTGTCTATGTTCATCATAATATGGGCTGATAAACACACACACTACATTCTCTTAATTCACTCATGAATTGATGGGCTAGTACACTGATTCCACATCTTTGCAATAATGAACTGTGCTGCAATAAACATTTAGATGCGGTTATCTTTTTTATAAAATGATACTTTTCCTTTGGGTAGTTACACAGTAGTGTGATGGCTGGATTGCATAATGGAACTACTTTTAGTTCTTTGAGGAACTGTACTGTTTTCCATATAGATTGCACTCATTTACAGTCCTTGCAATGTGTCTTTGCCATTTTATTGCTTGTTTTTTTGAGAGGTGTTTCTCCTGTCTTCTTTTTTTTTCTTACTGTAATTCTTTGTGTTTTAGAGTTTGCCTTTTGTAGTGTGTTTTAATTTGTTGCTATTTATTTTTACTGTATCTATATTGGTTTTTGTATTGTGGTTGTCATGAGGCTTATAAGAATTTATAGATGTAACAATCTATTTTAAAGTGATAACTTAAGTCACAAAAATGAATAAACACAAGGAAGAAATTTTTAAAAATCTTTGTTTTTAACTCCATTTCTCACTTTTGTCTTTTAATTGTCTCAATTTCCATATATTCATATTGGTGATCTTTAACAGGTTGCCATAGATATTATTGTTTTGTTTTGTCTTTTAGACTTAAAACTAGAATTGCAAGTTGATTACATACTACAGTCACAGTATTGGAATATAACAGGGTTTTGTACCTAATTTTGCCATTGACAAAGGAAACTTCTAAAGTGTCCTTTTACCACATGGCTGTTTCTCAAGGTGCCGAATCCTCTCATCTTTTATTTTCTGGGAAAATTTTCTCTCTCATTCATCTTTGAAGAAAATATTTGCCAGATACAGTCGTCTTGATGGGCAGCTTTTTAATTGTTTTTCTTTCAGCACTTGAATACATCATCTCCCTCCCTATTGGTCTCTATGGTTTTGTTTCTGTTGAGAAGTCTCTTGCTGACAAATTGGGGATCCCTTACATGTTATTTGCTTCTTTGTTCTTGCTGTTTTTAGGATACTTTCACTTCCTTCTGACGCTTCATAATCAGACACTGGCTGTGAGGAAATGGGTTCCTTTTTCTTTTTTTTTTCATTTTTTAATTGAGAAAAAATTCATATAACATATATTGACCAGTTTAAAATGCATAATTCAGTGTCATTTAGCAAATTCATAACATTGTGTAATGACCACTTTTATTCGGCTCCATTTTCTTCACCCTAAAAGGACATAAAGAACTCCAAACCCATCAAATAGTCTTTCCTCATTTCTCCCTCCTGCCAACCACTAGCAACAACTAACATATTCTTTGTCTCTATCTATTTAACTATTCTGTACATTTCATAAAATGGAATCATAAAATATATGACCTTTGGTGGCTGCTTTCTTTCAGTTAGCCTAAAGTTTGAGATTCATCCATGCTGTAGGCTGTATTAGAACTTCATTCCTTTTTATGACTGTATAATCCTTTATAGTATGCATGTGCCATATTTTATTTATCCATTCTTATATTAAGGAATATTTGTATTTTCCACACTTTTTGACTCTTGCCAATAATGCTGTTATGAACAATGTATTTGAATATTTGCTTTCAATTCTTTTTGGCATAGGAGTCAAATTGCTGGGTCATATGATAATGCAATGTTTAACTTTTTGAAGACTATGATTAACTCTTAAATCTTTAGTTAAATATATCATCTGAAGTGAGATTTGGGAATTTTAGTGACTATGGATCTCATTTTTCCATATCATCTTTACCAACTGAGATAATAAATTGTCATAAATTGCACAGTATAAAACTGGAATTCAAGTGTTCTTTTTCTGGTGCTTTTGTTGGCCTTGTGTTTGGCCATTGTGTGAGAGGATGACATCTTCCTCTTCTTGCTTTGGTGGAAATTGTGTCCATTAAGTTTACCTTAGGTGCAAAGTAAATACAAAACTGAGATAATTTGGGGTGAAATTCTTCCCCTGGCAAGGCGTCTGTGAGTGCAGACATCAGAGAGAACCAGGGAAGTGGCTGGACATGCTGGTGAAGGCTTGCTCCTTCACTGGCCATGGTACACATCATTCAATTCCAATGCGCTATTAAGCTGAGAGCTGTAGGCCTTCCCCAGATGGAAAAAAATAATCTGGCAAAAAGAAAGACAAAAAAACTGGTGTGTGCACCGTACACAGCCCCCTGAAAAAGGTGGTGACAGCCCCCGGCCACCAGCTGCAAGGGCAACTAGGCTCAGATGGAAGCTTTGCAGGGGGCGAAGGGGCTGAGCTATCCTGTGCGCACACTCAGACTGATGCATCACCACACTGAAGGGGTTTAAGGTCAAGAGCCTGAGAAACTTCCAAGGCTAAAAACCTTAGCTAAAAGGTCAGCACAAGACAGTGAAGGGACCCCAAAAAGGAACCACCAGATATCCTGTAGGGAAGTTCCTTTCTCACAGAAGTCAAAGATGTCTTGGGGTTGTCTGCTATGCACAAGCATGGCCCAGCCCTGGGTCAACAAGAATGGCACTCCACTGGGGAGAAAATTGAGTGAAAGGTGACGAATTCATCCAATGCCGGTATTGGTGCTACTGGCTGTACTGGAACCAGCGGTGTGAGAAACTTGGTCTGGTATCCACACCTCCTCCAAGCTGGGCTGGAGATGGGTGAGGAAGGAAACCCTGTAGCCTAGAAGCTATGCCAGTCAAGTCAATCAACATTTAGATTCTATTGTAATTAAGAAGCCCATTTGGTTTTGTGCTTTAAAATTTCTTTTCCTCTAGTTTCCTAATGAAAAGTTCTTTTGAAAATTGCCACCACTTTCTCAACTGAACCAAGATGAACAGGAAGTTTCCACACTTGGGAAGTATTGTGGGAGTGATCTGGGAAGACATTACAGGCAGAAAAGGGAACACATGCGTAGACGGGCCCATTCCTGGGTCCAGGAAAAGGCAGTGGCACAGAAGGTACACAGGGAATGAGAGTCTGAGAGGGATTGAACTGGCTTCATAACTTGGGGGACACATGCAAAAAGAAAATGTGGGGCCCTTGTTCCAAATTGTTAAGAATTTCAAAATGGTGGCAGCAGAGCATTAAACCAAGCACCGGCCCTTTCAAGTGGAGGGCCAGGGGCAGTGGCACAGGCTACACACCTGTAAAGTTGGCCCTAGAGAGGCCAAATGGTCATGGCTAGCCAAGGAGGTTGACCTTGGCCTATCTAGGTTTCACCTCAAATTTGAGCCCACTGTTTATTCCCTGAACTTCATTTTCCTTACCTTAAAGCCACTAGCCACCTTGTGCTGATGATCCGGGAAATACATTTTATAAAAAAAGCTTTGATATCCATAGAATAAGCCCATTAAACTATATGCACACATATTATTGGAAATGATATTTATACTTCACAATGGAATAAAAGGTTTATCATTTTTTTTTAACATAGACTGCCACTGGGAGTGTGTAATGCCTCCCTTTCAATATGTTATTTAACCTACTATAATTTTTTTTAACCACTGTAATATGCATGACTACTGGGAAAAATATTCAAGTAGTGAAAAGCTGAGGAAAAATACCAATGCTCAAGAGACAAAATTCCCTCTATTCCAAGCGCACTGGCTATGTAGGAGGAGGCAAAAAGATCAGATTGAATTTCTAAAATGAAACAATTCAAAAATCGAGGCAGGCAAATCTTTAAAGCACATGAGTAGTTATTACAATATCTATGTTTAAAGGTGTTAATGATGTGTTAGATGGTTTATTGAAACAGAATATAACTTTACCCTCATGTGGCCTACAGAACAAAGTACAAAGGCTTTAGGATTCTACAAAAGTATTTCAGTGAGGTGGCTTCTGAGCCAGGCAGTCTGAGTTCAAACCCTGCCTCTGGATTTCATTGTGTGTTCTTGGGTGAGCTATTTAATTGCTCTATGATTCCCATATTTGCAAAATAAGGAAACTGATGGTGCCTCTGTCACAGGGTTGTGTGAGGATTATGGAGAGATGGGGAGGGATGCAGTATATTATAAGCTCTCAAAACATGTTTGCTGTATTATCACTGTTATTATAGCCATGATTGTTGATATTATTACTATTCTGCAAACTGGTCCTGCCAGTCTCCCAAAATGATTTCCTGTCATTTTCCCTCATTCTATGTGAACACACACCAAACTAAGCTACTCTTTGACCCTGCATAACTCAGCTTTTGTATTGTTCCCCCGGCTGTGCAGAGGCTGACTAACCACTTGGAGGGGATGTTGTAGAGAAAAATTCAAGCCACAGCAGGGAATTGGGGTTGAAGGAGATCCCTTTTTACATTTATTTTTCTTTTTTTATTTTAGCATATTATGGGGGTGCAAATGTTTAGGTTATGTATGTTGCCCTTGCCCCCCATCCCAAGTCAGAACTTCAAGCATGTCCATCCCCCAGATGGTGGACATTGCACTCATTATGTATGTACATACCCATCCCCTCCTGCCCCCTCCCATCTGCCCAACACCCAATAAATGTTGTTCCTATATGTGCACCTCGGTGTTGATCAGTGAAACTAATTTGATGGTGAGTACATGTGGTGCTTATTTTCCCTTAACGGAATGGCATGGATGCAGAGAGAGAGGAACACTCCTACACTGCTGGTGGGACTGCAAACTAGTGCAACCTCTGTGGAAAACAATATGGAGATACCTTAAAGCGATACAAGTAGATCTACCATTTGATCCAGCAATCCCATTACTGGGCATCTACCCAAAAGAACAAAAGAGATTCTATTAAAAAGACGTCTGTATTCAAATGTTTATGGCAGCACAATACACAATTGCAAAGATGTGGGAACAACCCAAGTGCCCATCAATCCATGAGTGGATTAATAAAATGTGTGTGTATGTATGTATGTATGTGTGTATACACACACACACACACACACACACACACACACACACACCATGGAGTATTATTCAGTTATAAGAAACAATGGTGGTACACCATCTCTTGTATTTTCCTGCGTAGAGCTGGAACCCATTCTGCTAAGTATACTGTTTAAGTTTCTTGCCTTTAAGTTTCCTTCAGATCCACAAGTGAACAGGACAATTAGCAGCTTGGCATTCCCCATGTGCTTTTCCTACTCTTTGGAGGTTCTTTTCCTCCTCTTTGATTTCCTCTTATCTTCTACTCACTTTCCTCACTTTCCCAGGGGAGACTTCTGTTCCCTCCACCTGTGGCTGCCATGAGGAGGAGTCCTGCAGAAAGACACCTTCCAGTTAAACATAAGGCAGAGATGGGCCCCAGTAAAAGCAGTTGGTCGATAGACCTGGGAGTTTGACTTGGAGCAAGTCACTTAAATTCTGGAAGCCTCAGTTTCTTTAACAGTGTTACTACCCACTAATGTAGGTGGGAACTAATTAGGTGAGACTTGAATCAGATATCATACTAAAGAGCTTAATTGAGGGTATGAGACAGCTAGCCTACTAAATATCCTTTCCCTCCCTGCTTCTTTTCTCTCCGTATCATTAAGGGAGCACCCAGGCAGTGTCTTTCAGAGGGTTTGGATTCTGATCAGTGGAAGGAGGGCTCTGCTGCCAGGGAGCCCAGGATGAAGCTGTGGAGATTGCAGGGGCCACAGGGGAACATGGGCTGCAGGCAGCTGGGGCAGAGGGTAGGAGGCCCTGAAACCCAGGGAGAGAGTCATGGGCTGGAGAAAGCAAGGAGTTGGGAGCCTCGCTGTAGTCCCTGTTCTGTTCCTCCTCCTCTACCTCTTCTCTCTTTCTGAAAAGTTCTCTGCACAAATTAAACATTAAAAATAATAGGTTAAAATAGGTTAATAATAGGTTAAAAATAATAGAACCAATTTTTATGAACTCAGACTTTGGCAGCTGTTTCCCATGGTTAAAAATAGGCATAAGTCTAACATTCCCACCGCGGAAAGCAAATTAAAACACAGGTATGTGCTGACACGTTTTCCTGGTTCTCCTGGGCACAGACTTGGAAGGGGACGACACCTCAAGGCAGGCTGTACTGGCACTTTTTCATGGAGCACTGTGGCCCAGGACATGAGGAAGTCAAGGCAGGTGCCCTGAGGGCTCTTTACTTAGCTTTCATTGGAGAGTGCTGTGATGGAGTGCACTGTGCAGCCTGGAGTCACCCAGAGTCTTTCATCGGCAGTTCTTTTGCCCCTCTATGCCTGTGTCTTTCAAATTGGAATTGAAAAATCACACCTCAGCTGTTGTTGTGCCCAGCATATGCTAACCCACTTATAAACAATAGCTTTCCTGGGGCACGAATTGCTCTGGAACATTAATACTAAATGGATTTAATTATCTAGAGAAGAAAGCAAAGTGACTGGAGTCACAGGCTCAAGAGTTCAAGTACATCCCTCAAGAAAGTCAAGTCAATGCAGTATGAGAACTATTTAACAAGCCACTACTACCTACCAGACACATTGAGCAAAATAAAGCAGCCTGCCCCTCATGGTCTTTCTAGTAATTCTAGGCACAGGCTAGGGAGAGGAGTTGAGGACTAAGTCTATATATATAACAGAGAGTGGCTGCCAGTTAAGTTATCCCAGTGATGAATCTCTAGGTATCAGTTTCCCCATCTGTAAACCTCTCCCCAAGGAGAGGCAGTGGGAATGAAAGAAAAGAGAAAACAAATGTAAAACTCTTACTACACCACCTGATTCTTAAAAGGCATCAACTAACAGGAGTTATTTGTTATTTGCTGTAAAGGTAACAAAAGATGTCATTTTTATCAATACTTTATAAAAGAGAATATGTAATATACATTTACATATTAATTATATAGAAATAATACACAATAAAACATAAATTTCTCTTTATAGGAGAAATATCAATATCTAATATGTTTAGTTACAAACACTAGAACATTTGTTATTTATTTTTCACAACCTTCCATCCTAAACAACACTAACAATCCAAAGGGCTTACTAATTGTCACATACTATACCAAGCATTTTATCCTCCCAACAACCCTGTGAGGTAAGTACTGCAATGAACCCATTTTACAGACGAGAATACAGGGGCATAGAAGCATTAATTCACATGACCAGAGTCACATAGCTTTTAAAAACATTCCTGTCATTTGCACTTCCTTGTAGTTGCCTGACTCTTCTCTTTCCATCCTCTCTAGGTCTTCTGACCTGTGGGTAGGCAAACCCAGTTATGGGAGGCTCTTTCCCTTCCTGGCTGTCTGCCCACCTTCCCTGTCCCTGACAATATCTCAGCACAGTGGAAGGCTGCTTGCTACCAGACTGGAAAACTTCAGATGTTTTACAAATTTCCACTCGTCTGTCTCCTTCGCAGACATTGCTCCTGTAAGGTCTAAGCTTTTCTTTAAAAAAAAGCCATTGAGAGAAGCAGCAATGAGATGGCAGTGGCATTCCTTTGTTATCAAGAGACACTGGGAGGAAAGAAAGGGTTTTTCACAGCAGCCAGGTGAGGGGCAATAGGATCCCAGAATAGGACTGCAGCTGCCAGCTGAATGGGTGACAAGTCACCCTGCAAGATCTTTCCTGTGTTTCAACAATGAAGTGGACTCCCAGGAGGGTCAACATGGGAAGGGGGCGGGAAGATGTATTACCAGAGAGGTGACAGCCAGTCCATGCTCCAGCAAGTCCAGAGCCCCTTTTGGAGGGCAAGAAGTCAGCCGCCCAACATAGCATTAACTGGGGCCCAGACGTTCACTCACCCCTGCCCACCCCCACCGCTTCCTCCCCAGTAAAGAGGAAGTCAAACAGGTGAAGAAACAGGGAAGTTCGAGCTGAGCGTGCTGGGTGGTGGCACATATGGCTCTATAGAGCAGTTGACTGTAATTCCCAGCGAGACAAAAGCCTCTCTGCCATGAAAATGATTAGCAAGAGGTTTCTGCAAACGTTTCTTCAGAAAGCAGAAAAGGAGGAGTATTTTGCACATTGCTTTGCGTCTCTTAGAAATAATCACAATTAGCCCTCTTTCACACGCCAGGTGCAGGAGCACTGCGAGGTATTTGTAATTAATTTTCAGTAGCAAGTGGGTCACTGGTACTCACAGAGCCAGGTGCTATTTTGAATACAGCTCCTCTCTACCCGAATCTCCCGTGTTTCCAGATGCGCTGCGGAGCGTCCTAGTGCTGAAAACGCTCCCTTCAAAACATGGAGTTTGATTTTTGAATTTAATCTTAAGATACTAGAGATAATGGGATTGCAGGCTTGGAATTCAGCACAGGCCTCCTTAGCAATCACTTTCATAATTTATGAAAATAA